>OZ024803.1:24796822-25031822 GCA_964017045.1 Omphiscola glabra
GAGTGGTGGTGGAGAGGTAGTCGGGAGTTGGTCGGGATATGGTGGAGAGGTTGTGGGGAGGTAATGGAGAGGTAGTCGGGAGGTGGTCGGAATGTGGTGGAGAGGTAATCGGGAAGTGGTGGAAATGTAGTTGGGAGGTGGTGGAGAGTTGGTCGGGAGGTGGTGGAGATGTGGTAGAGAGGTGGTAGAGATGTGGTGGAGAGGTGGTCGGGAGATGGTGGAAAGGTGGTGCTGAGTTGGTCGGGATGTGGTGGAGAGGTTGTCGGGAGGTGGTCGAGGGAACATGTGTGGAAAGAGGGTTAGGGGGGCTCTGTGACATATCCAGGTTGTGGCGCCAAAGCTGTGGGTGGGAAAGTGTTTCATCCGTCTGGATTAGATTTAACAAAAAGATATGGAATAGAATCAAATAGAATGGTGTCACAGTAACAGTTGAGTTTGTTTAAATTCTAAAATGAGAAGAAGGAGAAAAAAAAACGAAGAGAAAGGAAAAATTGTGCGATATTTTTGAATTTGTTTGTTTACCGTTAGTTTCTCCACACAAAACAGGATTTCAGAGGAAATGGAGTGAACTTTGTTATAGCCACACCCCCGCCCCGCCTCTACCAGCTCATATATAGCTCATCCGCCCCCTTCTATCTCAACAGCGCCCCCAGCACTGGAAGTTCACAACAGCGATAAATTGCAGTGTCGTGGCTCACACACATACAATTTGTGGGCGAACAACAGTTTGGACTTGGGGGGTTTTTGTAGAAAGAAACAGTGCGGGGTGGGGCGGAACGATGGAGACTCGGTGGCCCTATGACGCCCCATGGGGAGCATAAGGGCCGACACCTGAAAAACACTCAAAGTTTTCATTTTTTACAGGAAGATGGGTGGGTTTTTTTTTTCTTCTGACAAATTATTGCTTTTTTTAAATTTTGTTTTGTGAAACAGCGGATAAGATAAAATGAGGATCGGAAGGGGCAAATTGGCGGTTTGACGCCCCCACGAAGTGCAGCGCCTCCAGGGGGGGGGGGGTTCAAGGTTTACCCCTTGGATGAGGTCGCAAGGGGTGAGTTTGCAAATATGGCCGGCTTGTATGGACGCCTGCTGTGTGTGGTCACCGCAGACGTGGCGCATTCGTTTTTTTGTGTCATTGTCGGCCACTTCCGCTGTCTTGTGAGCGCTCGTCTGCCTTTGCAGTCACCTTGATTGTATGATGTCGGAGGCGTTGCCCAGAGAAGTGCGTGGGAGGGGGGGTGTGGTCGAAAGGTGGATGAGTGGATAACTTGATATTTCAGAAGCAGCGTGTTCACATTAAATGTCGGTGAAAAAAAAAAAGATCGATATTTGTGGAAAAATTGATTTAAACACATTTTGACAGCAGAAATAAGAGTTTTCTAAGACATGGTTTCTTAGCCTTCAAACTCACTCCGCTCAAGAAAACAAATACGCACAATAGATAAGAGACGTGGAAGGGAGCGACTACTGAAGCTTTCAAAACAGTGGCTCTCAACCTTCCTAATGCCGCGACACAGTAATACATACAATTATTTTCGTTGCTTTTTAAAAAAAAAAAATATGTGTTTTCCGATGATCTTAGGCGGCCCCTGTGTAAGGGCCGGTCGATTATCTCATTTGTCCCCAAGATCTCTAAACTTAGAATCGTTGGATTTTTTTAAAAGCTTAATAATACTACCAAAGAAAAAGTAATAATTCGGAAATAAACAAATTATATTTTTAAAAAGAAAAAATTAAGCATTTAAAAAAGGAAAAATAATTGTTATCATTACATTATTATACGAACTTTTTTTTCAGCTTTTACTTCCTTCTTGAAAAGATTTGAAAGATTACTATAACAAATTATAAATTATAAACTGTTCTTAATCTGAAACTGTATCAGTCCCTGAGATCTCAACAGGCCCAACGGAAGAGTTCATGAGGGTCGACAACTTCAGTCACACCACCTGAAGGGGGGTGCGTGGGAAGGGTGGGGCTGGACTAATACACTGGCTAATTCAGCCATTGTAATCTTTTCACATTGTCACCGACGAGCGACTTATGACCTGCCTGACATGCGGTGAGAACCATTGAAGCGTCCCGCGGACCCAAAGGCACAACCTGCGGTACCCCACCAGGTAATTCGCGCCCACAGATTGAGTGCGGCCCTCTACCCGTGACAATGAGGCCATTAAGCCATACGAGAGCCATGGACAGGGACTTGACTTCATCATTTCATGAGGTCGAGCTGGGTTTTTCTTCTTCTTTCTTTTTATCTGTTTAGGGTCCTGTGATGGGAAATAACGATAACGAGACATGTGGGTCCAGCTTCCTGTCAGTTTTTTTGACAGCGATGTGAGTTGGGAAACATTATTGCCGACACCAGGTCCTTGACGACCCAAAATATGACCTCACGTGTTCCTACCGGTAGTTTTATCAAAATACAAACAAAATTACATTAAAAAATAAAAACTAATACTTTTCTTCAAAGGAAATGGAATTTTTCTAAATTTTTAAAGAATTAATTTTTTGAAAGGTCTAACGTCAGAAGTGTAGGCGCTGTTCCGAAAACAATGTGTCTATAAAGTGTGGTTCTATAAAGTGCTTTTGTGTGTGTGTGTGTGTGTGTGTGTGTGCAAAGGTTTGAAATAAACTCAGCATACTTCGATATATTTATCAAAAGAAACATAAATTTTTCGAAAAAAAAAAGGTTAACTTTATAAGAAAAAAAACCCGTTTAACCTATCGTCAACCTGTTTAACCTATCGTCAGCCTGTTTAACATATCGTCAACCTGTTTAACCTATCATCAACCTGTTTAACATATCGTCAACCTGTTTAATCTATCATCAACCTGTTTAACCTATCATCAACCTGTTTAACCTATCGTCAACCTGTTTAACATATCGTCAACATGTTTAACCTATCGTCAACCTTTTTAACCTATCATCAACCCGTTTAACCTATCATCAACCCGTTTAACCTATCATTAACCTGTTAAACCTCTCATTAATCATTATCTTAATAGTAAAAATAACCCCATACAGTCTATACAATGTACACACCTAAAAATCGTACATTGTACGCCAAAATCGTAAGAGTAAATAGGTCTGTGATTCTACAGACACATTCTTTTTCTAAAACTATATTTTCATATGTCATTATTGATTGAAATTAACCCGGCAGACCATGTTGTGTACTGGGAAGCTGTTCGGGTTCAATATGTTTATAGTATATTTGTTGAATTAAAATGTTTGAAGACGGAGTTTAAAAGTATTCCCATTGATACCATCCGACCGCTTTGGGTCTCTTTTCATTTCTTTCTTTCTTTCTTTCTTTCTTTCTTTCTTTCTTTCTTTCTTTCTTTCTTTCTTTCTTTCTTTCTTTCTTTCTTTCTTTCTTTCTTTCTCTCTTTCTTTCTTTCTTTCTTTCTTTCTTTCTTTCTTTCTTTCTTTCTTTCTTTCTTGCTATCTTAATTTCTCTCTCTCCCGCTCTCACTCACCAATTTCCTCTCTCAATAGCTCTATCTATACCGCTCTCTCTCTCTCTCTCTCTCTTTTAGCATTAGCATATCTCCATTTCCCCTAAAAAAGGTTGAAGATGAGCAAATAACGTTCATCTAACGGGTGCAAGACATTTCCAAGAAAATCCTTACCCCCCCTACCCCCTTTCCCATAAACACCAACAAGTGCCTGGATATTTCAGACATGCTACCATTGTGATTGTTTCGATACATCCTTATATCTGTGGAGCCATTAGCAACCGGAGACGAGTAAGCGGGTGTGCTTATACATCTTTCAGCCCCAGAAAATATCTCCGATTATGTAAACAATACTCATCATAAGCACTGTGGATAGGTCGGGGTTTGGGGGGGGGGGGGATAGAGGGGGCGGTGGCTATGGAAGCCATTGTGTGATACTCAAACGACGCCCGGGGGCGCGAGTTCCCGAGCTGTCTGGTCACGAAGACGTGGGGTGCAGAGAAAACAATTGTTTAGCTCCGGTCAAGTGGAGCCATGAGAGCTCATGAGAGCCCCGTACTTCAGTACAAGTTTTGTACCCTTTTCCCGAGCGTTGAGGTCCAGAACCCGAGCCGCTCACGAGTGCAAAAAATAAATGTTGCTGGGGGAGGAGGGAGAGAGTCAGAATAATAAATAGAACATTCAGAGGCGTATTTCGGGAGCGTGATCATTGAGTTCGTTTCTGAATGCACCAGGACCATAGTGTAGCAATTATGAAATATGGTCGGGGGCATAGAAACTAAATTTGGGATCCGCCTTTGATAAAGTTACGATCTACATTTACACATTTTAAATCCAAACATTTAATGGTGCGTCATTTTATATATTATTTTTAAAACAAATTCTTCTCCTTTGTATATTTGTTTACATTTGCGCCCAAATGTCGAAAGGGCGGACATGACGTGTAAACCGCGCTGATACGCTTCTGGGTGTAGGTACTTGCGATGACTCGTGCCGCACTTACGTGTGTTACCCTGAGAGCAGACCCCGTTGATGGGGTTTCTTCACCTCTGCGCTAAATTTGTTTCATTCCTTGTATGCGGGTGGGGGGGGGGGTCGACGCCCCATCAAACAAATATGAACGTCCCGTGTACTTATTCACACCGTTCTCATTTATTCAGTAAAAAGAGGGGTTGGGGAGAGGGTCGGGGGGGGGGGGGGAGATAACTGAGACTTTCTTTTTAACTTTAACATTGAATTCTAGAGATAAAACAAAGTAATGGAACGATCTGCAGACAACGCTATGTCGAGGTTAAAGGGTTAAATAAAATTAACTTAGATCGCTAATGACTGTAGAGCAGGGTTCGGGAAGCTATGGCTCTATTGATCATGAAAAGTATCACAAAATAATCACAGGAAAATTGCAAAAACCTAACAAGAATACCAGAGGGCCATCCCAGAACCATCACAGGACAATCACAGAACCATCACAGAACCATCACAGGACCATCACAGAATCATCACAGGACCATCACAGAATCATCACAGGACCATCACAGAACCATCACAGGACCATCACAGAACCATCACAGGACCATCACAGAACCATCACAGGACCATCACAGAAACATCACAGGACCATCACAGAACCATCACAGGACCATCACAGAACCATCACAGGACCATCACAGAACCATCACAGGACCATCACAGAACCATCACAGGACCATCACAGAACCATCACAGGACCATCACAGAACCATCACAGGACCATCACAGAACCATCACAGGACCATCACAGAACCATCACAGGACCATCACAGAACCATCACAGGACCATCACATAACCATCACAGGACCATCACAGAACCATAACAGGAGATCACATGTTCTGACAGAAACATAAAATAATAATCGAAGAATAAGCGAAGAAACATCACAAGAACGTCACAGGGACCCAACACGAACATCACAAAGTGATTTTAAAAAATCTCAGAAACATCACAAGGATATCACATGAACATCACAGAATAACGGAAACTCACAGTAACATCACATCCAGTAACATCACATGCAGTAACATCACATACAGTAACATCACATCCCTTAACATTACATCCAGTAACATCACATCAAGTAACATCACATACAGTAACATCACATCCGGTAACATCACATCCAGTAACATCACATCCAGTAACATCACATCCAGTAACATCACATCCAGTAACATCACATACAGTAACATCACATGTAGTAACAACACTGTAACATCACAGTAACATCACATCCAGTAACATCACATCCAGTAACATCAAATACAGTAACATCACATCCAGTAACATCACATCCAGTAACATCACATCCAGTAACATCACATACAGTAACATCACATACAGTAACATCACATCCAGTAACATCACATCCAGTAACATCACATACAGTAACATCGCATCCAGTAACATCACATCCAGTCACATCACATCCAGTAACATCACATCCAGTAACATCGCATCCAGTAACATCACATACAGTAACATTACATCCAGTAACATCACATCCGGTAACATCACATCCAGTAACATCACATACAGTAACATCACATCCAGTAACATCACATACAGTAACATCGCATCCAGTAACATCACATCCAGTAACATCACATCCAGTAACATCACATCCATTAACATCACATCAGGTAACAGCACATCTAGTAACATCACATGTAGTAACATCACTGTAATATCACAGTAACATCACATCCAGTAACATCACATCCAGTAACATCACATCCAGTAACATCACATACAGTAACATCACATCCCTTAACATCACATGCAGTAACATCACATCCCTTAACATCACATCCAGTAACATCACATCCAGTAACATCACATCCAGTAACATCACATCCAGTAACATCACATCCAGTAACATCACATCCAGTAACATCACATCCAGTAACATCACATCCAGTAACATCACATCCAGTAACATCACATACAGTAACATCACATCCGGTAACATCACATCCGGTAACATCACATCCGGTAACATCACATCCAGTAACATCACATCCAGTAACATCACATCCAGTAACATCACATCCAGTAACATCACATCCAGTAACATCACATCCAGTAACATCACATCCAGTAACATCACATCCAGTAACATCACATCCAGTAACATCACATCCAGTAACATCACATGCAGTAACATCACATCCAGTAACATCACATCCGGTAACATCACATCCAGTAACATCACATCCAGTAACATCACATCCAGTAACATCACATCCAGTAACATCACATCCAGTAACATCACATCCGGTAATATCACATCCAGTAACATCACATCCAGTAACATCACACCCAGTAACATTACACCCAGTAACATCAAATGTAGTAACATCACATGCAGTAACATCACATGCTGTAACATCACATGCAGTAACATCACAGTAACATGACAGTAACATCACAGTAACATCACATCCAGTAACATCACACCAGGTAACATCACACCCAGTAACATCACAGTAACATCACAGTAACATCACACTAACATTACATAACAAAACTATACATTTTAAAATAAGAATTTAAAAAATTCGAAATGGAGCAAAACGCCCGTCGCATCATTTCTTCCTGATTTTTTAGATATTGTTGATGGTCATTTAACCAGAACGGAAATTTCCGAATCCTTTTTATGGAACGGCGTTCCAGAGATTGGTTGTTTACCAGTGCCTAAATCACCGCCTCTGTGGATCCGCCACTGTATTTATGAAGATATATACATTGGCGTAACGGTTTTTTCCTCCACAATAGCGCTCTACATCAAGGTGTTTAGAGAAGATGCTTCCCCCCCCCCCCCCCACCAGACAATACCCCTGCTCTTCCCACGACAGACAACCAAGACAAACACATCTAATAACCGTAATGGGTTCGACAATACTCTCTAAATGCTCCCGTCTCGTGGGCGGATTAACGAGTGGGGAGTGGAGGATAAAAACACACGTAAACAAAGGATAAGACTTGGGTGGAGATTTACGCCCTCGACAGCCAACGAGTAAATAATAAAGACAAAAATAAGGAAAAACTCTCGGATACCTCGTGTGTCCTGCTTCACTCTTCCCGTGCGCGGGCGCCCTCTCTCGTACAATCCTCGGCATTACACTTAAAGGTATTAGACGTGACAAGGGTAAACAGCGCTGTCGCGTTGTTATTACCTTATTACCTAAGTGCCGGCAGATATCCCCAGCTTCATCTGTACTGGTTTATATCTTCTGTTTGTTTTCTTTTTCTTCTGTCTCTCGTATCCCATCGGGCCGGCGGATTGGGGGAAAATCCATTCTTGTGCCATGGCTGTCAATCGTTTGAGACCCTCACTATAACCAACCTCTATATTGTTCTTTCGAGGCTTTCAATTCTATTTTAAAAATAGGTTGTTTTTTTTTTGTACAGCTTTATTTTATATCAAGGGGTGGGGGGGGGGGTGTGGGTTGGGGCTATTTCCCTTGCGATTAATCTATTCCGAGTAATGGCATTGAAGATTGTCACAACGGCGCGAGCCTGATGCGGGAGGGCTTTTACTGAAATGAAAGGACCGCCGGCTGGTGTCCAGGATGTCAAGAGAGTGAGGGACTCGCTGCTAAGCTCGTCTTTAGAGCCCTATATGTGGGACAGGGTCTTGTAAAGGACGCAACACGAGACGTTTAGTTTTGGAGAAGCAAATATGTGACTCTTGTCCTTATTTTGTTTGGGGAGGGGGGAGGGGGTTAGGCGGACGAAGTAGGGGTTGAATATGACATTCTTGCGGCGTGTGGAGGGGGGGGGAGAAAATATTGGGACCCTGACTATGTGATGAAAAAAAAAATGGAAATAGTCTTTTTGATGCGATCAAATGGGATATGGTCATTTGGAGGCAGTAAAATTGGATATGGTATTTTGGAGGAGGTAAAATGAAATATGGCTTTTGATGAGGTAAAATGGGATACGGTGTTTTGGAGGAGGTAAAATGGGATACGGTGTTTTGGAGGAGTTAAAATGGGATATGGTGTTTTGGAGGAGGTAAAATGGGATACGGTGTTTTGGAGGAGGTAAAATGGGATACGATGTTTTGGAGGAGGTAAAATGGGATACGGTATTTTGGAGGAGGTAAAATGGGATACAGTGTTTTGGAGGAGGTAAAATGGGATACGGTGTTTTGGAGGAGGTAAAATGGGATACGGTGTTTTGGATGAGGTAAAATGGGATACGGTGTTTTGGAGGAGGTAAAATGGGATACGGTGTTTTGGAGGAGGTAAAATGGGATACGGTGTTTTGGAGGAGGTAAAATGGGATACGGTGTTTTGGAGGAGGTAAAATGGGATACGGCTTTATTTGAGGAAGAAATTTAAGATATGTTGAAGATTAAGCGACACATCGCCTCCCCAGTTTTGATGTCTCTTTGTTTTAAGACACCTTCAAATAGGTTCCTTTTAGTATCCATCACAAACCACTCAGTATCCATCCCCAAACCACTTAGCATCCAGTCAGCAACCAGTCAGCAACTAATCAGCAACCAGTCAGCAAACAGTCAGCAACCATTCAGCAAACAGTCAGCAACCAGTCAGCAACCAGTCAGCAACCAGTCAGCAAACAGTCAGCAAACAGTCAGCACCCAAACAGCAACCAGTCAGCAACTAATCAGCAACCAGTCAGCAAACAGTCAGCATCCAGCCAGCAACCAGTCAGCAAACAGTCAGACACCCTTTCTGCGCCCATTCAGCACGCAGCCAGCGACCAGTCAGCACCCCTTGTAGCATGCTACCGTTTCCTAGGTCACTACCGATGGTTCTCATGCACCTACTTGACGAGATACGAATTTGCGGAAATCATTCGATTTTTGTTACAACATTTCAACAGCTGAATTAGTTTCGCTGTGAAATCCTAACGCTTTTGGAAAAAAACTAATTTGGAAACAATAAGTGGGCAGTGTGGATGCAACATGTCATTATATAGTGCTTACGTGTAGCTGTCTATATGTGATTGAGGGCTTGATTGCTCTCCTGGTCACTTGACTCGACTCGCCAGTCTCATTCATTTTGTTTGTTTATTTGTTTAAATACAAATTTAGTTACAATTTGATTTTTTATTTCAAACATTTTTATTTATTTTTTTTAATTTCAAACATTTTGATTTTTTGAGGGACATTTCACGAATTTTATATCAAACCGTTTCTCCCCCTTCCCCCCACACTTTTCCCCCAAACCCTTTCTCTTGCCTTTTTTTTTATGGAACAGCCATTTACTGCATTGATCTGGATTTTTCTACAGTTAACTGCTCACACAATCTTGAATCTATTGTTTCTAAAACTTTTTCGCCTGCATTCAGCCCACCGAGTGATTTCTCCGCCCCACAATCCTCAGGTTTGAAGACGTGCTCAACGTGCAACTTCCGGTTTCAGGCGAGCGCAGCGCCCGAGTAAAACTCTTCCCAGCGGTGTATTCATGCCATCAAGTGTGCGACATGTCGTTTGCGCGTCAAATTGTCCCTGTTTATTATCAAATGTAAATGATTATTGTTAAAATGACCAGGTTCAATTGCAGATGTCCAATTTTATTTAGAAATGTATTGATTGGGAAATATATTGTCTAAAATGTCCATAGTGAATGTGGAATGTCCTTCATTATCACAAAAGACTCTAGCTGCTGCTAAAAGCCATTGTTAAACGGGGCATGCCCAAGTTTAGTGTAAAACTGTCCATGTTTATTGCCAAATGTTCATGTTTATTGCCAAATGTCCATGTTTATTGCCAAATGTCCATGTTTATTGCCAAATGTCCATGTTTATTGCCAAATGTCCATATTTATTGCCAAATGTCCATGTTTATTGCCAAATGTCCATGTTTATTGCCAAATGTCCATGTTTATTGCCAAATGTCCATGTTTATTGCCAAATGTCCACGTTTATTGCCAAATGTCCATATTTATTGCCAAATGTCCATGTTTATTGCCAAATGTCCATGTTTATTGCCAAATGTCCATGTTCATTGCCAAATGTCCATGTTTATTGCCAAATGTCCATGTTTATTGCCAAATGTCCATGTTTATTGCCAAATGTCCAATGTTTATTGCCAAATGTCTATGTTTATTGCCAAATGTCCATGTTTATTGCCAAATGTCCATGTTTATTTCAAAATGTCCATGTTCATTGCCAAAGGTCCACCTTTATTACCAAATGAATGTGTGTATTTCACAATATTTATGGTTTGATTGAAGCATTTTATTCTCACCCCAAGCGTATCAATTAATTCAACATTTGATGTGAACTTAAATCTTTGGACATCTTTAATCTTCCAGCTCTATTCGTATACATTAGTAATATTAAGAAGACATTTGATCATTGGCGCAACTCAGGCTGGTATCACCCTCTCGCACGCAATTGGAAAAACCCCAGCAGTCGACCGAACATGACGCACCCTCATTACATCGGTTAAAAAGTAACGCCCGGGGTTGACAGCCCCATCTGCCACCCACCCTCCCTACGCCAGAGAATTTACTATCTTTATACAATTTTATATTCCAATTTTTTTTTTTTTAAAAGTTGAAAGAATATACAAGTGACGATCATTTCAACATTCTAATTCAACATTTCTCAGATTTTAAGACACGCCCCCCCCTTTTTCCCCCAGTCCAAAATATGTGCACTTTTTTTTCTTCTTCCGGTATTTATAAAAAAAATAATTCAAAAATTAAAAAAAATATTATTTTTTATAAATCTCTACCTGACAGATTTCTAGAAATGTCAATGTTCAAATAATATATATATATATTTTTTTTTTAAAAAAAGGAAAAAAAAAGAATCACGATCATGTGGAGTTGGTCTCAAATTCCCGTCAAAGTTTCTTGACATGTCCAAGTGTCAAAATGGGAAGTAGCAAAATTGCGCCTTTATGAAATGTGACAGGACGCACTTATCTCACCATGTCGTCCCCCCTCCCCTTTTACCCCCCTTTCAATACGACACTGATTACTCCCCCCTGAATTGTCAATACGACAACCCCCCCCCCCCCCCCCCCCCCGACTTTGAAATTTTTTATATTTAAAAAAAAAAATTAATACATACATTTTTTTGTGTTCAGCACTCGCTCTTGTATTTGTTATGCCCCGATCTAAGCTGTTAATTTTGTATTCAACCGTGCCGGAGACGTCACCACTCTCGTGGTCGCGGACGCGCGAAAGATGCCGCTCTTGTGTACGCTGGTTTTGACGACGGAGGCGCCATCAAGATGGGGCGTCGGACAATCGCCGTGATTGAGAGAGTGACATATCCTTTAATAATTACTGTGGATGTCGCCGGAGCGCGAAAGTGAGATACCTCGGCACGCATTCCGTGCGCGGGTGTGGAACGGTTTCACATTCGGTCATCCCCCCGTGAAGCAGACTGTTCCGGAAGAATGTACGGGACAACTTTTTAAATATTATTATTTTTTTTTTACCTCATGCACTTGTCACGAGGAATGCATCCGCAGCGAGGAGCCAAAGAGCGCTCCTGTACTTGGCCGTGGAGATTTCTCTCGTGGTGTGAAGAGGCATATGTCTCCGGTCACGCTGTGCGACGACTACGATGTATTAAGGACGAGAAGTCGCCACGCAACATTTAGAGTGTCTTTGAGGCTACACTGGACGTGGCTGCGACGTAAAAGGTGACGAATCTTTGACCTAGTCGTAGACGCACCCGTTAAGGAATATGTCACGAGTCATCAAGTCATGTCCAGCCTGCTCCATAATCCTGGAGTTATTAATTCCAGTCTTAAAGAAAACACGATGGTTGGACATGATGGGCAGACGTGGGATTCTACGCGGTTGTCACAGGAGTCGACCTCACACAGCCGCCGTGGGAGACGGACTCTGTGACGAGAGTTACAATTGTTAGCAATACGAACGTGAGAGTCTCTGACGAAGATCCTTGGGATGGCTGGCATTACTCCATTGCTACAGCAATGAATTTTGGACCCGGGGGGGGGGGGGGGGGAGATGGGGGGAATGTGGGGATGGAAGGACGCATTCATTGATAGCTAAAAAAAAGAACACCAAAACAACAAGACAATAACACCATATTCCCATGGTGACGCATCTTTCTTTCCAGAACGTTTAGCGTTGTCGAACTGTGCCGCTTTTGCGGACGTGACCAGTGCTTAATGCCTAGCAAAGTTTCTTTTCTATGCGGCGGCGCACCGACCACCAATTACTTGAAGACAACAGCAACCCCCCCCCACCCCCCAAAAAAAAACCAAAAAATAACCACACACTCAAAAAGACGCATGTTTTGTAAGTTGAATGACAAGAGATGAGTGTTGGAATTGCTGTATTGTCTTTTTCACCTTGCCTCCAGCTGATGATTTAAATACGGTTTATAAATAATTAAGGATTACTCCGACATGTATTTATTTATTAAATTTAAGTTGGCATAAATATCTTTTTTCGTTCAAAGCGAGTGGAAGCATTAATAAAATTCGTTAATTTTTAAATATTTCTCAGACACCACGGTCGCTAACGCCTCCAAAGCCTTCAGAGGACCTCATGTTAACCGTCTCTGATGTATGGACCCCAAATAAGACATCATTATTCACTGGGAAACCTGCTGTTGTTGACACCGCCATGGTGGTTAACGGCCCCTGAAACGGACACCCAACCCTATAGTTAGTATTGTTCGCTGTCAACATCGCTCAGCTCGTCGACTCGCCCCCCCCCCCTTCTTCTTCTCCTCTCCGACAACGAACAGGTCTATCCCACCCGAGCACATTGTGGAGCAGTAGTCGACATCATCATCCCTCGCATTAACCCATTCACCATATTCTCTCCTTTTCAGACATTTAAAAAAAAATATAAAAAAATCTTATTTGTGGCGGGCGGCGACGGCCCTCTTTCAATCGCCTGTCATACCCCACACCCCAATGTTGAACGTCCGATGTGATTTTCGTCAAACCATCATTGAGACACGGTCGTAAAAACCACCAACAACACAGCCTTCCCCAATGGTGGTGAGCGCAGCTTCCATCTGTAATTACGGAACAATATCTGCGGTCGTACCCTGCTGTCAAAAAAGGGGGGGGGGGGAATCTACTCTCCACGCCCACTTCTTGTCCTTAACGTCACGTCTGGGCCATAGAATCTCAGCCCCAACATCCTGGGGTTAAGCCCCCGCGACAACATAATGTCTCCCCCATCGAACAAGATCCCCCCCCCCCAGCTGATCCGCCTCGACTGCAACCAGCGGTTGTTTTGGGGGGGTTGGGCGATTGAGACATCGTCGCGTCCATTCTTGTGAACCCCCCCCCCCTCGCCACGACCTCGGTTATTTTCCTGTTCTAAGAGTTCCGTAACATGAGCTAATTACCACAGCAGCTACCTCGCAAGAATTCCATGACGAATGGGTCATGTTAATGAACGCCCCGTGTATAGTATTTCCAGTCCCCGAGGAAAGGAAACATAGAAAGTTGTTGAGTCTTTTGAGTCTTTGAGCCTTTAAGATTTGGACAAGGGAAAAGTGTTTGAATGTAAAGGGGGGGGGGGAGGAAACAAGATGCGGGTCGTGTAAGGAATTTGCTTTTGTACGATATTTAAAAATAAAATAAATATCTTTATATGTCTTAGAGACAATGTTTGGACTCTACCTACAAATGGGACATGTGCATTTATGGAATCAAGCATAGGACTCCCCCCTCCCCACCTCTGTAGATAAGGCTCTAAGAGGGGATGTGTGGGGAGTGGGGGGGTTGGGATGGGGTGTGTTTAAAGCTTAAATTACGTTTAGAGTTTTGTTTTGTCTTATTTTCTGTAACTTAAATGAAACCACTGGTCTGTTTTTCGTCACATCTTTAACACAGGTTAGCACAAAGTTCCAATTTCTTTGTAAGGAAAGTGTGGAACGTAAGGGGTTGAGGAGTGGACGGGGGGGGGGGGGGGAGCACCGTGAATGCAAGTTGCTTTATTCATCAGTCTGCTGCCTTAAACCATATGTTGACATAATGTTTCCTTATTTAAGAAAAAATAATTATTATTATTATAAAGTAAACATAATGCAACAAAGTAAACCAATATCTGCCCCCCCCCCCCAATCTTGTGCACCACACGCAATATGTGATTAGATGATGCCAGTGATAAATAAGGCATTTGGGCACATCTCGCTATGCACATCTCGCTATGCGCATCTTGCTATGCACATCTCGCTATGCGCATTTTGCTATGCACATCTTGATATGCACATCTTGCTATGCACATCTCGCTATGCACATCTCGCTATGCACATCTTGCTATGCACATCTTGCTATGCACATCTTGCTATGCGCATCTTGCTATGAGCATCTTGCTATGCGCATCTTGCTATGCACATCTTTCTATGCGCATCTGAAGAAACCTTGTCATGAAATACATTCATGGCTTTTTTTTTGTTTCGTTCTTCAATAAAGAAATGCTTATGAATTCGTTGGGATACACTGTTTTATCACATGGGATACATTGTTTTATCACATGGGATATGCGATTTCGTCACATGGGATACACTGTTTGATCACACGGGATACATGTTTTTATCACATCGGATATATACGGTTTTATCACACAGGACATACATTTTTATCACAAATGATATACAGTTTCTGAGTCCGATTACAAACTCCCCTCTTTCAATAAACACCACGACTCGCTCTTATTATATGTGTGATAGACTCATCACACGCAAACCTTTTGTTTCCCAACACTCGAATTTAAAATCACTTTTTTTTCCCCCTTGCACCACTCTCAATACACTCCAACTCCTTCATTTCTACAAATACATCGCACTTGTTCCAACACACTAAATCCTCACAGCTCATAACATCAGAAGGAAAAACAACATTTAAAAAAACAAATTTCGATCAACTTACAACAAAAGGTGATCACGCGCGCATCAGTGTTTGAGGACCCCTGATAGTCCACAAAAGTGGCCTCCCCGCTTACATTGACGATTCGTCAGGAGCAGCAGGTGTACCCCACGACCTCCTGTGACCCCCAGTTCTCCTCTTTCAAATTCTACAACGTCCCCTGGTGGTATGATAAGTCCTGTGTTTTAGCCGCTCATATTCTGACACGTCTTGCATCAACCTCACACGGACCGCTCTTCAGAAATTTGGATAATGGGATGCTAGCTTTTTAAAAAAAACGAAATATGCATGTTCTTGTACGGTGTTTCTCACACAACGAATACTGTACCTCGAACTAGTTTTGCATGGATCAATGAGGCGTGTGTCAGTTAATCGGGGTAGAGTGATTACAATTGTTTACTCACTATTGTGTGAGAAGATTATACTATGTTAACATACTGTGGGATATTTTGTGTGTGAAATAATAGGAGTTGGTGTATAATTGAGTATGTGACTATGTACAACTATAAGTGCAGGGCTACCCCTGTAGAATTAACTAAAGGAAGTGTCCGTGGCCAGGGTCTCCCGCACCTGATGAAATGAACGATGGCCTGTCTTAAGTTTTTACGAGAAATAATACCTGGGTGGCCTCTCACCTACTTCATCTGTAATTTTTTAAAAAAAAGAAGCAAAATAAACGTGTTTGCAACCTTGTTAATGTTACTTCTTGTGTACCTTAAACACATCTATTTGTCGTATGCAATGCTTCAGCTGAACACTTACACAACACTAATCAACTATTATAATATTTTTTTTCCACAGCTAATCAGCTACTATTTTCTTAATTTAAACAAGTGCTCTCCAAATTGGCTTCGATCGGTTCACATGAAGCCCTCTGCAGCATATTCAGCGGCCTGCCACACGATTACTGGGGCTGTTCGATTATTCACTATGTGCTGGAATCAAATTTTTCTTTATTTTAAAATATTTTTTTTTAAAATTTACAAAATAACTTGATTCTTTATTAGATAGCATTTCTATTTATCCAAGCTTATCTTATCCCATGGCTTCTGACACCAACGCTTCTCATCTAAGAGGCCTCTAGTCTGAGCTGCGCTGATTCCTCAAACACTCTATAGATACCAAGCATCTCCGCCTCTTTCACGAGTGCTATCTTTACCTCTGTTCCCAGCCAATCTGATAGCAAGATTTGCAATGCCGCCACCTTCGGTCAAAGCGCCCTCTGATCATCCGATAGTGGCAAACTCTCGATACCGCGTGTTCGACTTGAGACTTACGGAAAGCGCACGTTCGCATTTGCTGGCCCAACCATTTGGAACACCCTCCCTGACGCTCTCAGACACAGCCAGACGCTGGAGTCCTTCAAGACAAATTTAAAAACTCATCTATTTCGCAAACACCTTATAGGGTGAAGTTGTCTACCATCTTTTTCAGCTAGTTATTAACTCCCAGCTTTGTTTTTGTACAGCGCTTCGAGCCTTTGGGGATGAAGCGTGATTTTTCAAATGAACTTTATTATTATTATTATTATTATTATTATCTCTGATCAAAGCGCCCTCTGATCCAAGTATCTCTGATCAAAGCGCCCTCTGATCCAAGTATCTCTGATAAAAGCGCCCTCTGATCCAAGTATCTCTGATCAAAGCGCCCTCTGATCCAAGTATCTCTGATCAAAGCGCCCTCTGATCCAAGTATCTCTGATCAAAGCGCCCTCTGGTCCAATCATCTCTTATCAAAGCGTCCTCTGATCCAATCATCTCTGATCAAAGCGTCCGCTGGTCCAATCATCTCTTATCAAAGCGTCCGCTGGTCCAATCATCTCTGATCAAAACGTCCGCTGGTCCAATCATCTCTGATCAAAGCGTCCGCTGGTCCAATCATCTCTTATCAAAGCGTCCTTTGGTTCAATCATCTCTGATCAAAGCGTCCGCTGGTCCAATCATCTCTGATCAAAGCGTCCTCTGATCCAATCATCTCTGATCAAAGCGTCCGCTGGTCCAATCATCTCTGATCAAAGCGTCCGCTGGTCCAATCATCTCTGATCAAAACGTCCGCTGGTCCAATCATCTCTGATCAAAGCGTCCTTTGGTTCAATCATCTCTGATCAAAGCGTCCGCTGGTCCAATCATTTCCGATCAAAGCGTCCTCTGGTCCAATCATCTCTGATTAAAGCGTCCACTAGCTCCAGCACCTTTAGTCATTGCGCCCTCTGGTCCAAACACCACCGGTCTCAGAATGTCTGCGACAAGCGTCCTCTGGTCCAATCATCTCTGATCAAAGCGTCCACTAGCTCCAGCACCTTTAGTCCTTGTGCCCTCTGGTCCAAACACCACCGGTCTCAGAACGTCTGCGACAAGCGTCCTCTGGTCCAAACACCACCGGTCTCAGAACGTCTGCGACAAGCGTCCTCCGCTCCCTGTACCTTTAATCCGAGCGTCCGTTGGTCCGAACGTTCTCTGGCCTCAACACCTCTGACCATAGAGTACTCTCTTTTTTTTTTGTCTGGCACCTCTGGTCTGAACGTCATCTGACACGACACACGACTAATCCAAATAAACAGAAGACATAATTTGTCCGGCTGACGTTGCCGGACAAGCGGAAAAACTGGAAGAGCCCAACAGTGACCACATCCCCCCCCCCCCCCCCCCCAGTGACATGTGCTCAAACCTCCAACCACACAACAACTCTGAAGTTGCGACATGTCCAGAACTACAGGTTCATGGCTTTTCGTGTGGTCGTCTCTGACATGTCAGATGTTGGATGGCTGCTTACGCAGGTCAGGAGGTAAGGTAAGATGACAATGTCAGGTCGCGAAAGTAGGGGGGGGGGGCGCAGATTAAGTGGACATTGGAGTGCGAATGGTTAGTGGACAAAAGTCGGGGTGGGGTGGGGAGGAGATTTAGTGGACAATGTCATGATTAGTGAACAAACTTGATGACGTCTGGTCGTCGAAGCTAAGTTACCGAAGGTATGCTCGTTATGTTTGGGAGATGACATGAAATGACCACTGCCAAGTCCCGGGGGGGGGGGTCGTTACTGACATTACAATAAAGATGGACATAGATCAGTGTTTCTCAACCTCGCTATTGCCGCGACCCTTTAATACAGTTCATCGTGTTGTGGCGACCCCCAGCCACAAAATTATTTTCGGTTTTACTTCATAACTGTAGAGCATATGTGTTTTCAGATGGTCTTAGGCGACCCCTGGAAAGGCTCGTGCGACCCCCAAAAGGGTCGCGACCCACAGTTTGAGAACCTCTGTACTAGATGGACATTGCCAGATGTTGACCTTGAAATGTCTGTCAAATAATAATGGAGGATCTTGTTTGATGCGCTTGTTAAGGCTGGTTCCTGTTTAGTGTAGTGCTTGTTAGTGTGGTGCTTGTTTAGTGTGGTGCTTGTTTAGTGTGGTGCTTGTTAGTGTGGTGCTTGTTTAGTGTGGTGCTTGTTTAGTGTGGTGCTTGTTTAGTGTGGTGCTTGTTTAGTGTGGTGCTTGTTTAGTGTGGTGCTTGTTTAGTGTGGTGCTTGTTAGTGTAGTGCTTGTTAGTGTGGTGCTTTTTAGTGTGGTGCTTGTTAGTGTGGTGCTTGTTAGTGTGGTGCTTGTTAGTGTGGTGCTTGTTTAGTGTGGTGCTCGTTTAGTGTGGTGCTTGTTTAGTGTGGTGCTTGTTTAGTGTGGTGCTTGTTTAGTGTGGTGCTTGTTAGTGTGGTGCTTGTTTAGTGTGGTGCTTGTTTAGTGTGGTGCTTGTTTAGTGTGGTGCTTGTTTAGTGTGGTGCTTGTTAGTGTGGTGTTTGTTTAGTGTGGTGCTTGTTTAGTGTGGTGCTTGTTTAGTGTGGTGCTTGTTTAGTGTGGTGCTTGTTTAGTGTGGTGCTTGTTAGTGTGGTGCTTGTTAGTGTGGTGCTTGTTTAGTGTGGTGCTTGTTTAGTGTGGTGCTTGTTTAGTGTGGTGCTTGTTTAGTGTGGTGCTTGTTTAGTGTGGTGCTTGTTAGTGTAGTGCTTGTTAGTGTGGTGCTTTTTAGTGTGGTGCTTGTTAGTGTGGTGCTTGTTAGTGTAGTGCTTGTTAGTGTGGTGCTTGTTAGTGTAGTGCTTGTTAGTGTGGTGCTTGTTAGTGTAGTGCTTGTTAGTGTAGTGCTTGTTAGTGTGGTGCTTGTTAGTGTGGTGCTTGTTAGTGTAGTGCTTGTTAGTGTAGTGCTTGTTAGTGTGGTGCTTGTTAGTGTGGTGCTTGTTTAGTGTGGTGCTTGTTAGTGTGGTGCTTGTTTAGTGTGGTGCTTGTTACTGGGTGGTGCTTGTTACTGGGTGGTGCTTGTTTAGTGTGGTGCTTGTTTAGTGCGGTGCTTGTTTAGTGTGGTGCTTGTTTAGTGTGGTGCTTGTTTAGTGTGGTGCTTGTTAGTGTAGTGCTTGTTAGTGTGGTGCTTGTTAGTGTGGTGCTTGTTTAGTGTGGTGCTTGTTTAGTGTGGTGCTTGTTTAGTGTGGTGCTTGTTTAGTGTGGTGCTTGTTTAGTGTGGTGCTTGTTTAGTGTGGTGCTTGTTTAGTGTGGTGCTTGTTTAGTGTGGTGCTTGTTTAGTGTGGTGCTTGTTTAGTGTGGTGCTTGTTTAGTGTGGTGCTTGTTAGTGTGGTGCTTGTTTAGTGTGGTGCTTGTTTAGTGTGGTGCTTGTTTAGTGTGGTGCTTGTTTAGTGTGGTGCTTGTTTAGTGTGGTGTTTGTTTAGTGTGGTGCTTGTTTAGGGTGGTGCTTGTTAGTGTGGTGCTTGTTAGTGTGGTGCTTGTTTAGTGTGGTGCTTGTTAGTGTGGTGCTTGTTTAGTGTGGTGCTTGTTAGTGTGGTGCTTGTTTAGTGTGGTGCTTGTTTAGTGTGGTGCTTGTTTAGTGTGGTGCTTGTTTAGTGTGGTGCTTGTTTAGTGTGGTGCTTGTTTAGTGTGGTGCTTGTTTAGTGTGGTGCTTGTTTAGAGTGGTGCTTGTTTAGAGTGGTGCTTGTTTAGTGTGGTGCTTGTTTAGTGTGGTGCTTGTTAGTGTGGTGCTTGTTTAGTGTGGTGCTTGTTTAGTGTGGTGCTTGTTTAGAGTGGTGCTTGTTTAGTGTGGTGCTTGTTAGTGTGGTGCTTGTTTAGTGTGGTGCTTATTGGGGGTGGTGCTTGTTAGGGGGTGGTGATTGTTACTGGGTGGTGCTTGTTACTGTGTGGTGCTTGTTTAGTGTGGTGCTTGTTTAGTGTGGTGCTTGTTTAGTGTGGTGCTTGTTTAGTGTGGTGCTTGTTTAGTGTAGTGCTTGTTTAGTGTGGTGCTTGTTTAGTGTGGTGCTTGTTTAGAGTGGTGCCTGTTTAGTGTGGTGCTTGTTAGTGTGGTGCTTGTTTAGTGTGGTGCTTGTTGGGGGTGGTGCTTGTTTAGTGTGGTGCTTGTTAGTGTGGTGCTTGTTTAGTGCGGTGCTTGTTTTGTGTGGTGCTTGTTTAGTGTGGTGCTTGTTTAGTGTGTGCTTGTTTAGTGTGGTGCTTGTTTAGTGTGGTGCTTGTTAGTGTGGTGCTTGTTTAGTGTGGTGCTTGTTTAGTGTGGTGCTTGTTTAGTGTGGTGCTTGTTGGGGGTGGTACTTGTTAGGGGGTGGTGCCTGTTTAGGGGGCGGCGCTTGTTTAGGGGGTGGTACTTGTTAGGTGTGGTGATTGTTTAGTGTGGTACTTGCTAGGGGCGGTGCTTGTTAGGGGGTGGTGCTTATTTAGGGGTGGTGCTTGTTTAGTGTGGTGCTTGTTAAGTGTGGTGCTTGTTTAGTGTGGTGCTTGTTAGTGTGGTGCTTGTTTAGTGTGGTGCTTGTTGGGGGTGGTGCTTGTTAGGGGGTGGTGCTTGTTACTGGGTGGTGCTTGTTACTGGGTGGTGCTTGTTTAGTGTGGTGCTTGTTTAGTGTGGTGCTTGTTTAGTGTGGTGCTTGTTTAGTGTGGTGCTTGTTAGTGTGGTGCTTGTTTAGTGTGGTGCTTGTTTAGTGTGGTGCTTGTTTAGTGTGGTGCTTGTTTAGTGTGGTGCTTGTTAGTGTGGTGCTTGTTGGGGGTGGTACTTGTTAGGGGGTGGTGCCTGTTTAGGGGGCGGCGCTTGTTTAGGGGGTGGTACTTGTTAGGGGTGGTGATTGTTTAGTGTGGTACTTGCTAGGGGGCGGTGCTTGTTAGGGGGTGGTGCTTATTTAGGGCTGGTGCTTGTTTAGTGTGGTGCTTGTTAAGTGTGGTGCTTGTTAGGAGTGGTACTTGTTACTACTTCTACCGCTACAACTACTACAACTACAAGGTGTACTAATACTATTACTACTTATGCTACTATTTCTATTATCACTACTATTAAAAATAATAATATTAGTAATAATAATTAGCCAAATATATATTTTAAAATTTGTGAACATTTCAAAAGCTACAAAAATATTTAAATATGTGAACGGTGAAAACCACTTCCGGCTACAGTCACGCGCCTCTCTTCCAACAATGCTGTCTCTCTTATTGAACACGCACTCCGAAAACGAGGGGGGAAATAAATATTGGAAATGTTTTGTTTATTTTCTTTTTTAAATTATTTTTTTTCGGACCAACTTTTATAACTGATAAAAAAACCACAGTAATCGAAAACTCAATGAACCGTGGAGAATTTCAAGGCATGAGCGAAAGCTCCGAGGAAAAACACTTGGGTGTGGAGAAGTTATCTTTTGATGAAATCAGCCCGGTTTAATGGGATGAAGGGGTGACTTCGGGATGTGACCGCCCGCGATGTTTACCCTCTGTTCGATTGCGTCATTCGGTCTCTTCATAAAAGTATGTTTTTCTTAGTATACTTTTTTTTTCAGTTAGGTAAGCAAATGGTATCATTTCCGGCAACATGGATCTTTGCTATTAAGGCAGTGGTTCTCTGCCTTCACATGCCGCGATCCTTGTAGTATAGTCCCTCATATTGTGGTGACCCCCCCAACCATAAAATTATTTTCGCTGCAACTACATAAATGTATTTTCAAATGGTCTTAGGCGGCACCTGTGAAAGGGTCGTTCGAACCTCAAAGGGGTTATAACAAACAGGCTGATAATCGATGTATTGAGGCAGCGGTTCTCAACCTGTGGTTCGCGACATATATACTAACAGTTATGAAGTAGCAACGAAAATATTTTTGTGGTTGTTGGTCGCCACAGCATGATGGACTCTATTAAAGGGTCGCGGCATTAGGAAGGTTGAGAACCACAGTATTAAGGGATCCTATTATGTGTCCAGAGTATAAATTTTTTTCAGCTAATGTTACTTTTAAAAAAATAATTTATATTAACATCGCTTTTGTTCGCAGCTGGCTACCTGGGTGGCGGACTGGCAAAATCTTCGGACGGCTAACAGACCCACCTACCGTCAAACCATCGAGCTGAAACTTGGCGAATAAACTCTTTGTCGATGACGACACATTATATCTTATTTTCAGCCCCCCATACCAACCGCCCAAAATCCCCCTTTTACCAAGCGGAATGATCAATGAAACATGACAATGATTTCAAGAAATACTATTCCCGATTAGTGCGCTAATTGAGATTATTAAGCGCGTTTGCTGAGTAATATATTCTTATTTTTTTTAATATTTGGTGAAATAAATCTACTATGTAAAAGCGGTCAATAGAATCTTGGTCCATGGGCGTGAAACAAAACTTGCAGTTGCGAGCCTTGAAAGAAAAAAAGGGGGGGGGGCACTAATTATGATTTTATAAAGAGCGTTACTTGTATGCATGTTTTGTAAAATTTTTTGCCACTGCCCCTCATTGATCGACATTACATGCTATAAAGGATTTATAAGCCAAAAATTGTGCTCTTTTAGGGGTTGTTAAATGTTAAATTAATGTATGTCTTTCTCCAACTACAACATACATTTTTTAGCTAAGGATATGCTACTCAGCAAAAAGACCTCCCCAGAATGCCACCGGAGCAGCATATTACTATCGACCTGCGTTTACATAAATTCGATCAGTCGTGTTTAATAACGACATGAATGACGTCACTATACATATATATATATATATATATATATATATATATACATATATATTATACTATATCCGGACTGACAAGTTATACATAAGCCATGCAGGACTTAAGTGGAGAACAAATAAAATGTTTTAAAATTTTTGGACATGGTTGGCTATGGGAAAGTTCTAGGGGGATTTTACTTTAATTTTTTTTTTTTTTACCTTGAGTTGTATTTGAAAAGTTCTGATATCCGGCAACAATGAAACCACGCCCCAACCGCACGCCAATCATCTTCCCATGGGCGGGTTCGACTTATTTTTTTGGAAACGCCCACATGTCTATTTGCTCAAAACGTGCGTAGAAGAGAATGTAAAACATGTTTTTTTTTCTACCATTTCCAACACAGAGTTGGTTCGTGCGTGAAGTCTTGGGACAGCGGTTCTCAACCTGTGGGTCGCGACCCCGTTTTAGGGTCGAATGACCCTTTCACTGGGGGTCGCGTAAGACCATCTGGAAAACACATATACCCTACAGTTATGAAATAGCAATGAAAATAATTTTTGTGTTTGGGTTATAAATAACTTAGAGAGCATAGAGAATAACTTGGAGCGTATAGAAATGATGTACATAGTTTAGAGACCACCGTGAGCGTCCAAGTGAATCAGAAATTTTAGATACTGTAGTAGCGAGAGAGTAGCTACTTGGCGATGTTCCAGCGCATTTGCGATGTATTGAGAACAGAATATCTTTTTAAAAAATGTTTTTTTTTTAAAAATGTCCGCGGACACATCGACGACACGACGCTGCAGAAGACGGATCACCTGCTAACGGACAGACAGCATTCCGCCCGTAGCAGCTACAAGGAAAACTGTCGCTTTGCGCACCTGTGCACGACACGACGGTCTTTCGGCAAGCTTGTCCGATGGCACTTGTGTCGAACAGCCCAGCCCGAGGAATTTGTTACACGGAAGTAGTAGGTTGTTAATACCGGTGGTACGAATTGTTTTTTTTTTTGTTTTTTTAGGGAGGGGGGGGGGGTTGGGGGGGGGGGGATTTCATGCAATGAGTGCATCAAAGTTACGATTATTTAGCATATTTCTTTCTTTCATTCCCTCTTTTCATGTTCTTTGTTTTATTTTCATTCTTCACTTGTCGATTTTTGAAAATTTATTTTTCATGTAACATTTGCTACCTCGTATGGATGATTAAATACTTGTGGAAAAAATAAATTCATATACCTGGCATAATTATTGTGTTGTAACAAATAGAGAGGGTTTTGTGTTTGGTTTGAAAAGAGATTTGGTGCGCGGATTGGGGGGGGGGGGATGGGGTGGGTGATCGTGTGATGTAATTGCCATGAATATTGATATTCATAACATAAAAATTATTTTCGTTGCTACTTCATAAATATGTGTTGTCCTATTGTCTTAGGCGACCCGACCCCTTTGTAAGGTTCGTTCGACCCCCCCCCCCCCCCAACGGGTTCGCGACATATAATAATGATATTGCTTGTATGAAGGCCTTCTTATCGTGAGTATTTCGCTCCAATGTTTCCCTGCAGTTAAAGAATCAACCTCGACTAAGTCAGCGAGAACTGTGTAGCTAGTCTTACAACCAACAACGATTGATGCGCACTCCAGTAACAGGTCTAAATCAAGAGGACCGGTGGCGCAGGAAGCGGGGAGCGGAGGGGGCGGTCCGCCCGGGGTGGCACTTTTTTTCTGTATATGAAAGGTGAGCATTGTTGGTCAATTGCATATAGTTTTTTTTTTTAGGAACGGGGCGGCGAAAATCTTGGCCCGCCACCGTGTTGGGACTAACCCCATCTACGCCACTGCTCAGAACATTTCATATTCAGAATCCATATTCAGAATTTTTTTTTGGACCTTATTGCACGATCACAAATTTTAACAGAAGCGATCAATCCACGCAATTCATTACCCCTCTTATCTTCTCCTTGCAAAGCGAGCCCCCAGGACCGCATCCGGAAATGTGTTTGAAAGAAATTTCATCTACGGAAAATTGGTCGGACGGAAATTTGATGGAACGGAAGTTTGATCGAACGGAAGTTTGATCGCATCAAAGTTTGATCGCACCAAAGTTTGGTCTAATTTTTTTTGTTCATTTCACATTATCAACTTTTCGTCAAATTTCTTTTTGAACGCAATATAGTAACACACAATAATGTGTTCAAAAAGAAATTTGACGCAAATTGGCCATGCAGTTCGTAATGGTAGTGTAGAGGAGTGCAACTTCTAGTGTCTGGCACTTGGCAGGATGAAATTCCATGTCCCAGCCCATCTCCCACTCAAACGATTGAGATCATATTGTAGCTGGTCCTGGTCAGATCTGTTTGCCATCGACCTATACACCGCCGTGTCATCTGCGAACAGTTTTTCTTGGGGAGGTCAGTTTCTCGGGTAGGTCATTGATGTACGCTAGGAACAAATATGAGTCGAGCCCTGGGGGCCCCCTGACTTAACACTGACAAAGGGGGAGGTTTTACAGTCCACCACCACTGCTTGACATCGGTTGCTGAGGAAGCTAGAGATCCATGTTTTAGTAGTGCCTTGGATCCCACACCCCTGAAGTTTGTGTAGAAGCAAACTATGATTGACACGGTCAAAGGCCCTTGAGAAGTCCATCACCAGCACATCGGTTTGCTTGCTGTCCTCCAGATTGGTCATCAAGTCCTCTACAAATTCAAGGAGCTGGGTCTAACATTATCTATTGGGGCACCAGAAAATGACATGATTGGGGCATCATAAAATGACATGATTGGGGCACCATATTATGACATGATTGTGGCACCAAATTATGACATGGTTGTGGCACCAGAAATTGACATTAGTGGGGCACCAGAAAATGACATGAGTTGGGCACCAAATAATGACATGATTGTTGCACCATATTATGACATGATTGTGGCACCAAATTATGACATTATTGTGGCACCAGAAAATTACATTAGTGGGGCACCAGAAAATGACATGAGTGGGGCACCAAATAATGACATGATTGGGACACCGGAAAATGACATGATTGGGGCACCTGATTTGACATGATTGAGGCACCAATTATGACATGAGTGTGGCATCAAACTATGAAATGAATGTGGCACCAAATGATGGCATGATTGGGTCACAAGAAAATAACATGAAAACGTTAAGCTTAAACAATGACAAAATGAATTGATTGGGGGGTTGTTGTTGTTTTGTTGTTGTTTTTTTAGGGGGGGGGGCATTTCGCCTACTTATATATTTTATATCGAGAACAACTGCTGTTCGGTTTGGAAATTTTAGCTCGCATGCCCCTCTACTGTCCCCCTATACAGGAATACACATCTCCATGTTGGCGCCCTACAGACAAGGTCTCATACCCTCATATTCAAATCAATTTGAATAATTCCACTCCCCCATAATTATATAGTGCCCTCTGCTCCTCCAACCCACCCAGCCCTCATAATCATCCTCTTACGATCATACCCCACACCCTCCCCCCACCCACTTTCCTACCAAACAACATTATCTGATGACCCAATCACCTGGGACCTCCAGAGCACTAAATCCAAAAAATGGAGCGCCTGGCCCGAGGCTATTGCTAATCTCAGCTAGTTCGTTGCTTCATTACGTCCAACCAGTCGAGTCGATGGGCGGATGGCAGCCACAGAGTGAAGAATTTGGCGTGAGAAACCAAGGGCAGTGGGGTAATGGTAAAGCCGAGTTGTGGTGCTACCTTTCTCATATAAAGGCTGTCAAGTATATTTTAACAAACATATATTTTTTAAAAAAATATTTAAAAAAACAAATATGCTTCCACCACAGTGATGTCTGAAAAATACTATTAAGCCACCTACACATAAAAACAAGTTTTTCGTAAAAACCCTTTATATGCATTTTTGTTTGCTTTGATGTGATTGTTGAAAATGATTTTTTTGTATGGGAATGGTTTTTATCAAATTTAGTGCATTCAAAACCTAATAGACTAAATATATATATTTAAAGGCAAATGCAGCTACACAATCTCCACCTTAAAATGCGAACCCATTGAAAATAAAATCAATGACTAACTAAAAATTTGAAAGAATGTGTTATAATCGGAAACGAATTTATGTGCCAAGTTTCAGCTCGATAGGTAGACGGGAAGGGGGTCATTTAGTCTTCCGAAGATTTTGCTCCGACAAAGAAAGAAAGAAATAAAGAAACAAAGAAAGAACGTAAAAAAGGAAGAAAGAAAGAAATGACGAAAGAAAGGACGAAAGAAAGGAAGAAAGAAAGAAAGAAAGAAAGAAAGAAAGAAAGGAAGGAAGGAAGGAAGAAACAAAGAAAGAACAAAAGATCGTTAGAAAGAAAGAAAGAAAGAAAGAAAGAACGAAAGAAAGAAAGAAAGAAAGAAAGAAAAAAAGAAAGAAAGAAAGAAAGAACGAAAGAAAGAAAGAAAGAAAGAACGAACGAAAGAAAGAAAGAAAAACAGAAAGACAGAAAGAAAAAAAGACAGACAGACAAAAAGAAAGAGATGTGAGAGAGATGTGAAAGAGAGAGAGTTGTGAGAGAGATGTGAGAGAGATGTGAGAGAGATATGAGAGAGAGATGTGAGAGAGAGATAGAGATGAGAGAGAGATGACGGAAGGAGAGAGAGATGTGAAAGAGAGAGAGAGAGATGAGAGAGAGATGTGAGAGAGATAGAGATGAGAGAGAGATGAGAGAGAGAGAGAGAGAGTTGTGAGACACTGAGAGAGAGATGTGAGAGAGAGTGATGAGAGAGAGATGTGAAAGAGATGTGAGAGAGATGAGAGAGAGATGTGAGAGAGATGTGAGAGAGATAGAGATGAGAGAGAGATGAGAGAGAGAGTTGTGATACAGGGAGAGAGAGATGTGAGAGAGAGAGAGAGAGAGAGAGAGATGGGAAAGAAATGTGAGAGAGAGATGTGAGAGAGAGATAGAGATGAGAGAGAGATGAGAGAGAGAGTTGTGAGAGAGGGAGAGAGAGATGTGAGTGAGAGACAGAGAAAAGAGAGAGATGTGAGAGAGAGAGAGATGAGAAAGAGAGATGTGAGGGAGGGAGAGAGAGATGAGAAAGAGAGATGTGAGAGGGAGAGAAATGAGAGAGATGTGAGTGAAAGGGATGAGAGAGTGAGATATGTGAGAGAGAGAGAAAGATAGTTGAGAGAGATAAAAGAGAGAGACAAGAGAGAGACAAGAGAGATGAGAGAGATGAGAGAGAGATGAGAGCCTGTCCCGTTCTCCACATTGTTTTGGCTCATTAGGGAAATAAAATGTTGCATTGGCAACGATTAATTATCCTTGTCCATTTCTCTCTCACTCCGTCGAACGCTTCATATCGCCTATGACGTCAGTTTCCCTACAGTGTGACGTGTGCTGGTGAAGTTTCACATCGTGTGAGCTCAGTCTTGTCGTGTCCATTTTATGCTTGATTGGTTGGCGCAACGCGTGCAACTATTTAAAGTGAGTTACTTTCTAAACATATTAGCGGGGACTTTAAAATGTTGGCACCGTGAGGGGCATTGTTAAATGGTGGCACCGTGAGTGGCATTGTTAAATAGTGGCAACGTGAGGGGCATTGTTAAATGGTGGCACAGTGAGAGCCAAAAAAAATATTTATCGCACCGTTTTTTAACCATGTTCTTTGGGACTAAGGAATGCAGCAAGCATTAGATGCCCTGGCACAGTTTTCGTCATCCACAACCCTTACAAGTGTGGATGTGTGGGAGTTTGCATTGGTGTATCTGTGGTCATTTTCGCCACTGTGTGTCTCCGTCGGTTTATGCGTGTGTGTGTGTGTGTGTATGTGTGGTTATGTGTGCGTGTTTTACTCAAGGACAGTTGACCTTGGGGTCGAACTGATCTGTGTGACATGGTGAGGGGTTTTTGAAAATGTTGTCACAGTCAGAAGTTTCCATACGCGATCATGAAAAAAAAAAGGGGGGGGGGGAGGCATACCGTTGGCTACCCCTCCCCCCCCCCACACACACACTCACCTCTGTACCCCACCATCCTTTATGTAACAATCTTTCGTTTTATATTGAAGACTAAGGCTACGCATCATTATAATTTTCTTTAGAGATACCGTATTATATAGTGTGAACGCCCCCCCCCCCCAACCCCGTCCTATGACCTATGCCACACACAGACACCACGATCCGCCCCTGGTGGGCAGACCACCTACGAGAGGTAAAGATTGCTCTTTCTCGAGTAACTGGCCCTCGGGGCAAAGAGGCTCGTTACCGTATATCTCCCAATAAGGATCAGATGCTTGGGGAAAAAAAAATATTCGTATTTTGAACTATTCGGCTTAACAAATGACTGTACTCCTTGGCGAACATAGATGACATATGACCCGGGCTGTCAGGGCACATGATTACCATATGTACAAAACTTAATCAGGTTAGTAGAGCGCTGGCTATGACGTCAATGTCGATGTGTAATCATCGGAACTTGGAGTGACGTCATTGTTGTGTTTCCGATTAAATTCTCTGAGAGCATCGCGTCAAACAGTGAGGCACGAGTTAATCAATTCTCATATCCGGGGTCAAAGATGAATACTCTGGACTCTTCCATCATACACTAATTCTCGGCCATTGCCAATCACTCCGGGCCCTTGTCTGACATTTTTGCCACTGCTCTAACATTCGGCAACAGCTCCTCTAACATTCGGCCACTGCTCTATCAGTCGGCCACTAGTCTAACATTCGGCCCGCATCTCTTACATTCGGGCCCTTCTCTCACACTCTGTCCATGTTCTCACATTCGGGGCCTTCTCTAACACTCGGCCCATGTTCTAGCATTCGGGCCCTTCTCTCACACTCGGCACATGTTCAAACACTCGGCCCCTGCTCTTAAGCACGGCCCCTACTCCAGCATTCCACCCCTGCTCTAACGTCTTGCCCCTAAGGCCCTCCAGAAGTAGAGATGCGCCATTTCATGTACAGAATTGTTTCAAAACTTTCCAACCGTCAACTTTACACCCCGTGACCCCGAGCTTGAAACGAGGCGTATTTTTAAGTTTAATGGCGTTAAGCTAATACCTGGTTACTGCCCCTGTCAATCACAAGGCGTCGAGAGTGGAGCGGAACAAAGTCAGGATAGGATAAGCGTGCAGGGGCGGCTCTACATAACCACTTTTGGAGGTTGCACTAAAGAAAATAAAAGAGGCTCCGCGCGGTATATAGAAATGATTGCTGCTATTGTGTTGTAGTGAGACTTACTCACGAGCCGCATACACAAACGTGTATGGTTTGTGCCAGTGGTGTGAATTCTATTTGAAGTCACGAAATTTGCAATGCAAAGCGATCTGGTCGAGCTTAGCAAGCCTCGTTTTAGTAAAAAAAAATAAAAAAATTTAAACCTCGGTTTTGTTGGACTGGCTTAGACCTCCAGCCTCAAGCGAACAAGTCAGTCGCTATTAAAAAAATAATAATAATAATAATAATTTAACAATAAAAACAGTTTTTTTTTTAAATGCATGTTCGTGAAAATAATTATGCAAGAAGTGGTATTTAGGCGATCTGGTAGTTCAAAACAAAAACAAAAACATGTGTAGGTTTTCATAAACAGATGCTTGCGATGGATGCTCAAAATAAGATGGTTTGACACAATTTGCGACACTGTCCTTTGGGGGAGAAGGTCAAGTGTTCGGGTGGAGACGGAGATATAAAAAGAGAAGATGGATATGGCTATAGGGCACACGCTAAGAAAGCCAAACACTAACATTGCAAGACAGGCCCTGAATTGGAATACTCTAGGTACCGGGAAAAGAGGAAGACCAAGAGCCATACGAGGGAGGGGATTAGAAGCAAGGGTGAAGAGAATGAATAAAAGTTGGGCTGAACTTACAAAGATAGCCCAGGATAGATTAGATGAAAAGGTATTTTGGATGGAGTGAGAAAGACTAAGAAGAAAAAGAAGAAGAAGAAGACAGCGACGAGGCCATGACAGGCAGTTCCGGCTCATACCAGCGAGAAGTCAGTACATGAACTGCTCATTCCTACCAAAGACAATCAGGGACTGGAACAAGCTTCCAAAAGGAACAGTTGAGGCGACAACACTTGACTCATTTGCGTCTATTGCCTCAGGCCTTCCAACCCCTAGTGCATGATACCCTCAAACAGTTACTCTTGTAACCAGTGAAATATCCTCATCAACACCAGTATTACGGACTGTTATAGATGGAGAATTTAATCTCTGTTGTTTTGTCTAGGGCTCGTTCTAAAAACAGTCCATAATAAAGGACGATACCAAAGGTTAAAAATAATAACAAATAAAACGACAATTAAGGCCAGAGCTAATTACAATTAATAACTTTTTACTTTGTGAACTTCAATTAAATAATAACAGCAAGTGAAATATGATTGAAATTATAAACTTACAGATTTGCTGGTACCGGTACTGTATATCAAAATACAATGAGCACAAAATTGTACGAGGAAATAAAAATCTCTACACACAACAAAGTATAATGACACATAGCATGCCTCGTAATGAAGGAAAGGAAAATCTCTCCCTCTCTATCGGTCAGCCCTTTTTATAGGCAGTTTCAGATGATCATTCTGGAAATGGAACACACATTCTTACTGTTTCCCACATTTTCTAGATTGTTCTATCATGTTCCACAGAAACGGATGATAGTAAACAAAAGTATCATCAAAGGGATATTTTTTCTAGCCGCCCCAACACGGGACCGACTTGAAAGAGGTCATGCACGTGGAAGGCGGGCAAAGTGTGTCTCAAAATACGTCATCCCTTATATCACCAGGCACAGAGACATTGCAAATCCCATCTACATTCATAGGAGCCATAATGATCAATAAATTGATCGTGGGCCCTTAATATATAGAAGAAGAAGAAGTGCTCTATTTTTGCGCTCAACAATTTTTTTTCCGTCAACCATTTTTAAAGGTTAATATATTAACCTAACATTTAACATGTAAGTATAGGGCTTTGGGGGGCATGGCATGAATTGTGGGTTGATTGGGGGGGGGGGGGGGAGGGCATAATTTGGGAACATGATTTGGTTCCATGATTCGGGGGCATATTATGGGGACATGATTTGGGAGCATGATTTCCGGCATGATTTGGGAGCATAATTTGGAGCATGATTTGGGAACATGATCAGGGAACATGATTTGTGGGCATGCTTTGGGCCATATGTGAGGGTTAAACTCTAGAAATAAGAATTTATTAACAATTTTTGTGTGACTCGTACCAAACATTCACGATTCCTCCTAATTCGCGAGGTGTTTCTGGGAACCCAACCTCACGAATATTCGAGGTTTTAACGTAACCCACGAGTATTCATTGCAATCGTTTGCTTATATGGTGGTATTTCATTAGGAGTTATCGCTCTTGATGGTTGTATTTCTACCACGCTGACTGACTAATGGTGACAATTACATTACACGCCCTCACAGTGCATGAACTGTATTTTAGTTTAACAAATCGCGGACGATATTTTATTCAAACACAAGAAGCCACAACGTTTTGCCGATAATAGAACTAATACTTTGGCCAACGTTTCTCAACTTTGTATACGGACGTTGAAAAAGTCAGCAATAGCTTTTATTTGGTTTACTCACGTTTCAGTGTGAGGACGAATTTTATTACCCACTCCCTTATTTACTCGGGTGTCTAACGCTTCAGTTTCAGAACCTTTTAATTATTTCGATGTCCCATGATTCAATATGAGGACCACTTATTTTGAGTAGCACCTCATTTACTTGGGTGACTCATGCTTCAATATGAGGACCACTTTATCAAATAACTCATTTACCCGGGGGGGGGGGGGGGGGCACGGCAAGGTACATGGGTGTCACAGCAGGTCGACAACAGAGGGTCATCACACGCTGGACATCACATTTAACGTGGTTAGGCATTATCCATTAGCTTTGAGGAGGCCAGAGGAGCAGGTATGGGGACACCGGACCGTGGTGGTAGAGTCCTTGCCTGGGAACCCTGGTTTGGAAGGCCTGGTGTGTGAGTCCTTCTCTGAGATACCTTGTCTGATTGTCCTGGCGTGAGAGTCCTTGCCTGGGAATCCTGGTTTGGAAGTCCTGGTGTGTGAGTTCTTCTCTGAGATACCTTGTCTGATTGTCCTGGCGTGAGAGTCCTTGCCTGGGAATCCTGGTTTGGAAGTCCTGGTGTGTGAGTTCTTCTCTGAGATACCTTGTCTGATTGTCCTGGCGTGAGAGTCCTTCTCTGAGATACCTTGTCTGATTGTCCTGGCGTGAGAGTCCTAGTATTCATGTCCCTGTTTCAGAGTTCTGGCATTAGAGTCCATAAATAAAAATAAGAACTTATTGAGTCAAAATCTCTTATAAAAATGTTGCTTATACTGTGTCCCGCCACCTCCTTACAATCGACCCTCCCCCCAAATTCACCTCTTAGATCAGGCCCGCACAACTCAAAATGTAAACCGGGCCGTAATACTGAATGAAAAACTTGTGCGGGTCAAAAGAAAATAGGACAGGACTTTCGGGGGCCAAAAGAAGATATGATAGGTCTTGCGGGGACCAAAAGAAAATAGGACAGGACTTGCGGGGACCAAAAGAAAATAGGACAGGGGGGAAACTATTAAGAATATAATAAGAATAAATACTATTTAGTTATTTCGCGGGCAACAAAGTGGGTGCTGGCAGGCGCACGTGACCCGCGGGCCGTATGTTGTGCAGTACTGTGTTAGAAATTAATCGTACTGATGGTTAAAGTAACTGTTACGCAGCGAGAACAGTCTGCTTAAAGGCCTGCAGGTAGGATGTAGGTCTGTCTCTAGGCCTATTGTTTCTTGGCCCGCATATATTATTGAAAAGGAGTAGTTTTTTGTTTTGTTTTTTTTACACTTGGACCCACCGGGTATTTTCTCAAAAGAACCGGGACCCGTTGTAAAAAAAAAAACCCGGCTAAGCCCTGGTATATATTAAGAAACGACAATCCAAATAGTTTGTAGATCTCGTATTGTTATTATAACAAAATAACGACTCTCTGATTGTGTATGTATACACCAGCAACGCTGTGTCGGATAGGCGCGCAAAATAAAATTACTAGAGGCTAGCACTAATTCGGATTCTCACAAAAGTGTGCTACTTGAATGCGTGTTTTGTCCAAGTAACTTTAGTAGATGGGAAGTTCACGCATCGAGGACGCAATTATTTGGCGGGTTCTTTGTAGTTCACGAATAATAATTACTTTTTTTATTGCCCATTACGAAAAGTCACATCCGCGATGTCACAATATACGAATGTCATATACCCAGTATGTCTTAACTCCACTGCTCTTGCTTGGCGGGAAGATATACCTGGGCTGTTTCTTTCATTTCTTTTTGGTTGTGTTTATTCTCTTAAAGATCAAGTTAAGTGGTCAAGCAAGATCGCCAGGAGGTGCCATCATTTCTCAACTTGTCACGGGAGGAGGGGGGGGGGGTCAACTGACCATGCCAGATCTCCATTATGGAGACGTTAGACGGGAGCCGGACAGGAAGGCGTTAGTGGCAACAGGGGAGATTAATGCGGACGAATCAAGGCAATATGTTACGTCCCTCCGTAGGTTTTTTTACGTGGACGGTCCACCTTTGGTTTGCAATGTCAGCAAACGAATAAAGGGAAATCACTGTGCTTTCAACAGATTGTGGTTGTCTCATGTCATAGCTCATCATAGTGTTTAAATTTGAGTAACTTACTATAAAATAAATAAATTTCTGCAACATTTGACATAAGAATGTGTAATTGCACAGATCTCCATATCACAAGTGCAAAGGTTCTTAATCTTTGATCCACGGACCGCTAGTGAAAAAAAAAAAATGTGTCAGGGGCCCTTGAGTTGCATTTTCGCTGGAATCTTATTTCATGCATTTAAAAACTGTATTCTAAGAAATAGCCCCAAACCCTTCATCCCACTAGCATATGGTTTCATAGAGAAAATGGTTTTAGAACCCCCGTTAAAGTGGATAACCTTGCATAGGTGCTACCAGTGAGGTAAAAATAAAAGTGTGTTTTAATGGAAAGAAATCAAGCCATCGATACATTTCATTTTTAAACATTTATTTTCACTACTCATCTGTTCAAAATGTATGTTGTAGAGGAAGTATGAATCTTTCTCATGTTACACTTTTATTTTTATTTTTGCGAGCGCATTTATTCTCAGAGTCGGTCGCCCACTTACGGTGATGAGAAATGTGTTTTTTTGCGCCTGTAATAGTTCTTGTGATGCCTAAGGCGTAATCGTGGCCTAATTTCCCCACCATCCTTACCCCCCCTCCCCCCCGTTTTTTTGCCCGCACTTCTCAGTAGCGTGAAGATGTATTGTAGATAAGATCTAAAAATAATCGAACCGCCCAGGTGTTCAGGTCGATTCAGCTTAGGAGATCACCGACATGATTAAATTAGTTTTGTATTGACGTCAATCTCGTGGATGAGATTTATTGGAAGACGTCATTTTTTGTGTGGATGTCATACATATCTTGGTAGACGTCATTTTTGTGTGGATGTCATACATGTCTTGTTATACGTCATTTTTGTGTGGATGTCATACATATCTTGGTAGACGTCATTTTTTGTGTGGATGTCATACATATCTTGGTAGACGTCATTTTTGTGTGGATGTCATACATATCTTGGTAGACGTCATTTTTGTGTGGATGTCATACATATTTGGTAGACGTCATTTTTGTGGATGACATACATATCTTGATGGACATCATGTTTGTTTTGTTCTTTGAAATTTGGGGGTCATATTGTCTCCACAACAGATTCGTGTTATTTTTTTATTGGTAAAAGCATTCTCATATACGTCATCCTTTTTGGTGAGACAGACTTTCTATACATGGACGCCGTTCTTATTGGTGAGACAGACTTTCTATATATGGGCGCCGTCCTTACTGGTGAGACAGACTTTGAATACTTAGATGCAAACAATATTGTTGAAACGCAATGTCTTTATTTTGGCACAAAATGTATCGTTGATTCACCTTGTTTATAGGTACAACGCATTTTTACACCATATATAATCAACCATAAGTATTAATCAACCATATGTTAAGCAAAACAACCCCATATTGATGAGCAATAAATTAATCAACCACATAGTATTGCGCATTACGACGCCAGTGAGTAGGAAAGTGAGTCCTACACATCTGGAATAACTCCGTACATTGTACTCAGAGGGTACTCTATCTGGGTACTGTGCTCAGGTCGTTCTTCATCAGGATATCGTACACGGCTGGTGCAATTGCTGGATATTGTGCACATCTGCTACTATTTCTGGATATTGTGCACAGCTGGTACTATTTCCGGATATTGTGCATAAACTGGTACAATTTCCGAAAAATTGTATACCACTGCTTTTATTTATGGAGAACGAACAGAGCTGCGGTTCAATATCTGGACATCGTACACAGCTGGTGCAATTGCTGGATATTGTGCACATCTGCTACTATTTCTGGATATTGTGCACAGCTAGTACTATTTCTGGATATTGTGCACAGCTAGTACTATTTCTGGATATTGTGCACAGCTGCTACTATTTCTGGATATTGTGCACAGCTAGTACTATTTCTGGATATTGTGCACAGCTGCTACTATTTCTGGATATTGTGCACAGCTGCTACTATTTCTGGATATTGTGCACAGCTAGTACTATTTCTGGATATTGTGCACATCTGCTACTATTTCTGGATATTGTGCACAGCTAGTACTATTTCTGGATATTGTGCACAGCTAGTACTATTTCTGGATATTGTGCACAGCTGCGGTTAAATATCCGGACATCGTACACAGCTGGTAAGAACAATGAGTATTTCACTCGGCTGAAACATATTTTTCTCTGCGACATGGCACAACGGGAAACACTTTACAAACCTGTTGGATGCGTTTGAACTGTTTGGTGCAACATGTTCACGTAGTTCTTCCATGACTGCTATTTCACTACACAGTGGACGAGGAAAGAAAATGGAAAAAAAAAAACAACAACTACAAGACAATCGACTTACTTGAATTATAATGTTTGTTTAATCACTGAACTCTGACAACATAATATGAAAGATAAACTTCAAAACACATCTAATCACTAGTTAATGTAATTTGTCATTCACATACACAAGTACATGAACAGTTTGTTAAATGTGTAATTTTCGGAATAATATTCAAAATTTGTGTAGACTTTCTTCCTCCTGCAAGGATTTTATTATTAGTTTGTTTCAATATATTATACATTGGTGAATGCATTTTTTGTATAACAGGCCTGCAAAACATACGACCCGCGGGCGCATGCAGCCCGCCAGCACCCACTTTGCGGCCCGCGAAGTAACGAAATATTATTTATTATTATTTTATGAATACTTCCCCCCTGTCCTGTTTTCTTCCGGCCCGCAAAAGTTTTTTCAGTAAGTTTTACGTCCCGCCTTACATTTGAGCTGTGCACGACTGTTGTATATTATATAACATGTTTTTAAAGGTTTTTACAATAATCTGGTTGTCTTTCTTCAGAAATCAAATATTTTCCGATTGTTATTTCCATCGATCTGGAGTCGGTGGAAGTAAATTTTTACGACTAAGAATGTGAGATGGTCTTAACCCCCCCCCCCATCCACTAACCACCGCCCATCCTAAATCCACCACCATACTCCCCATTCCCACCCACATCCCCGCACATTTAATATGTTGCAACCATATCCCCACGCACACCGCCAACACTTAATCCCTCAGCAACCCCATCCTCGCCCACCACCCACAACCAATACATAACCACCCATCCCCACCCAACACCCAACGCCCCACACTTAATATATCACCCCCACATCCCCACACGCAACCCGCACTTAATCCACCCCCACCGACCACTTAAACTTAAACCATCACCATCCCCAACAACCACGCGTCTAACACCAGTTTCAGAATTCCCACTCCGTCTCCACCTGAGGAAGTTGTCATCTCAGAGTTTCTATACCCCGGACACCCCACCATGTTGACATTACAAGCTTTATTTTTAACAAGAGGATACATATAAACGTTAAAGAACAATGGAATGTTGTTAACATCTTCATGTTAACACTGATTAAGACTCTTTAAAAATACAATCCTTGATATTAACGTCGCTACTGTTCGTGTGGTTAAGGCAAACATCTTCGGACGGCTAACTGACTCAATTGCACAGCAACCTATTCAGCGGAAAATTGGCGACACATTCTAAGAAATTTTCACCCCCACCCCCAAAAAAAACCAACCAAAAAAAATCCAACAATCAGTTTTTCATTGTTTTTCAAGAGGAAGATGTAGGAAATGGAATGCCACTGATTTCACGAAATAAAAATTTTCCCGATAACTTCACTAAATGTGTTTAGTAAAAATGACGCCAGTGCGTTTGATGCGTTATATTTTCATTGCTCCTCTGAAATAGGTTGTGAAATAAACCTGCGGTGTAAACGCGGTTACGGTCATTAGAGTATTAATATAAAATAAAATAATAAAAAATACATACACAGGAGTTTATACGAAAAGCTTTCTTTCCAGGGATTTTTAATTCTTACCTCATTATAACTCGCGGCAAAATAATTTTTTTTTTTTTAAAGTTACCTTTCTTCTATATTTATAGTAGTGTCCTTACGTATATATCACAAACAATTTTAAAGCAGCGCTCTGGATCTTTGCGCGCCGAATCTATGATAGCAATGACACCGAGTCGTTATATGACCTGATTTACTCTTCAAATGTAGACGCGCATTCGTGAATTTAAGCGTCAAACTTATTTTAAGCAACCAAATTGGAACAAAAAATATGGCGGAAATGTATTAATAGAACATCCGGTTCTTCACTATGGCCAAGCTCTCAAATGCAGTTCATTATCAAAGCAACGTTAATGTCAGTCAGCGAGGTGCGGGAAAAAAACGAGAGTATTTTTTTTTTAAAAAGAGCCACAACTTGTTACAGTTACATTTATTCCAAAGTAAATTGTAAGAAGCAATGTTTGACGATAACACCTTTCAGCGTTCTAAGGACCAGAACAATCAATTCATTGATCGTGGGCCCTCAAAATATAGAAGAGGAGAAGTAGTAGTGACATTACGTAGTGCGCCGAGACGTCTCACGGCTTGGAAAAATGACAAACCGGTTATACCCCAATGTCGTGTCTCTCTTGTTTTCACTTGACTGTGTTGATTTGGGCCACTTATAATCAGTTCATATCCCTGGACCAACGCATTGGCTTCACACATACACTTCAAATGACTATGTTGATTTGGGCCACTTATAACCAGTTCATATGTCTGGACCACGGCACGGACTTCACACAGACATTTCACTTGACTATGTTGATTTTGGGCCACTTATCTCTGGACCCTGGCAGAAGACGTAACTTTGTTAGTCATTGTTGACGATTGTGTTTTGTTACCCCGTTGTCTCAGTTATGCATGACTGGGATTTAGCCAGGTATGACGGTTCTTCGGTCATGTTTGACCTTGACTTAATCATTTCTTCTTTTTTTTTTTTAAATATGGCAAGGAAAACGTTTTGTACCGAATTCTTTTTTGTTCACTATAAAAATGTCTACACCTCTCCGTCCGAACTTGGGGAAGATGAACGTGACCTCGAAAATGACCTTGACCGACTTCTTTTCAAATTGCCCCGGGTTTGAAAACTACCTTCCTCACTGGGCGACCTCGACCTCTCAGGGTGAGGTGGGTTCAAATTACCTCTCGGCACCTGCGTCGTAAGTGACGGCTGGGTTGGATGAAGATGCTGCTGCGGGTGGTAGAGGTGACGGTACAGCTGATGGTGGTCAACGAAGTGGGGGCTTGAGTTTTGAAGAAGGGTTCCATATGGGGACGGCCTCGAAAGATCATCATACGCAAAGCCACCGAGAGCGCTAACGTTGTGTCGCAAACACTGGGCGCTCAGCAAGGAGAGATGATTGCTCAAGAGAGACCGTGCTTCGTGGCTCACAGCCATGTGATTGTGAAAGTTGGAATATTTCATAAAATGTTGTGTGAGACTCACATTTCCACGACTCGTGGCCTCGATGTATTTCGCGAGAGAAGAATTTCCGAGGCTTGAGCGAGGGCTGGAAAGAGGAAGTGACTTTGACAACGGCGCGGCAGACATAGACGCAGGGGACTGCGTTGTTGAATTCAACATGGCGCTTACAGGGAACGATAACTCCGTGTGAGGGGCTCGTGATTTTGAATTGGGCGGCGATTTGGCCGCGGTGGATCTCGGACGCCATGTTGATGAATCATTTGGCGAAAATAGCGAAGTGGATTGAGGTGATGACGACGTGCATTCGTCATGATGCGTGGAGGAATCTGGAGACGCGTGTCTTCTCGGTGATGGCGTCTTGACACGTCCGGCGGTGGCCGCCTCGCATTCGGCGTCATCGTCAGAATGACAGCTGTCGTGACGTCTCTTACTGGAGGATGATATCTTTTCTGGGGGAAAGCTGGAGGATGATAGTTGACGAGGAGACGACGAGTCTAGGTTGTTACGGCGAGGGACTACGGTTCCATGTTCTGGTCTCAAACATTGTTGATTAGAATCATCAGTATCTGAAGAAAAAAAAAGTTTAAACAAGATTTCATTAATTTTAAACAGAACTTTCTTTCGGGTCGCTCTCATTTCAACAATGTCAACAATATTGTCAAAGACAGTCTCCAACAGCGCCACTAATAGAAAATTTGGGGTGGAAAGTGCCAGAGAAAAGAAAAATGAAACATAGCCAGGTAAATATTAAGCAAAATTTAGTTTGGAAAAAAAACAACTAGCCAACAAGCACTATAGCAATAATATTGATAATGAAAAAAGCAACTGGGCATTTTATTAGGGTTGCTTTATAGATTGACAGAATGGAAGACAAATTTATGTTTTGTACCTACGTTTTTAAACATCTGAGTAAAGTAGTGGGTAAATCTTTCTTGTCTTTCTTTCCCCAACTTTAAAAAAAATATATATATATATCCTTGCAGGTTATGGCAACACAATTACCTTTATCCGTGAAAACGCAACTTCCGGATACTTCGTCGTGTGCTACGTCACCTCCGCTGTCCCGCGCGGCGCTCTCTTCGAAACTTCTTCTCTCACCAAGAAGTCTAACACGCCCACGTTTGTCCTGGTGAGCCCCCGATGTCGTCGCCTCTGACCGCTGGGCACCATGGTCATCATCAACGCCGCGGTCAACTCTATCTCTGTGATAATATGAGCTGATGGTCGGGCGCCTGTTTAAATATATCATTTTATTAGTTAAAGTAAGATAAGATGATAGGATACATTTATTGATCCAAATCAATAGAAACTTGTATTTTTGTCCCTCATTCATCGCACATACTTTTATTCAGTCCTGAAGATCTTTGTCTCAGTTTTTCGTTGTTTCTTAAAATTAGCCTGTAGCAAGAATTTCGTCGAATAACTGTGCGATAGAAATAACTGTTGAGTTCTTCTAGAGTGTGAGTTGTCATTTTGGAACTTTCTGGTTTGTTACGCTATCTTGAGCCTGCAGTCCAGACGAAACACGGCAATATGTGGGGACCAATGCATCACACTGGTCTCCAAAGACCTCTGACTGTGTTGGGGGCAGTGTGCCTTGCTTTATGTCCTCGGTCTCGTCTGGTGCCCGTCTGCAAGCCGTGGTCGGCCATTGAGAGCACATTTACGTTGTCACTGCTTTGGGTTTGGGGGGGGGGGGGTTGCGTTCGGCACAGGTTCATCCAACAACTCCATGGTTGGCGGTCTTTTAATGTTGTCAAACTTTAGGGCAGTCAACCTCTTCCAACAGTACCCCCACCCCCACCCCAAAAAGCGCCCCCCCCCCCCCCGGGGCCTTACCAATCAAACAATTTTGAAAATTAATTAAAATTGGATACAGCATTATTGTCATGTCATTTCAGGGCCATTCGATACTTGACCTTTCTTAGTAGTGTCATTATATGGTGTCTGGGCAGCACCATATTTGTTCTTATTGAAAACCCATCCACAAGGGCGCTCGCACATTGAGGCTCCAGAATTGAGAAAATGAAACAGAGATACTGAGATACTGAGATACATTAACTATTTTTTAGAAATTAAACTATGGATTACAGATGATGTTTCAGGATTTTCTTCGTTTCTTATTCGTATTGCTTTGGCTGGAAAACTTTTCTGATGGTACAGCTTCTGATGGTACAGCTTCTGATGGTACAGCTTCTGATGGTACAGCTTCTTGAACAGATTCTGAAGTCTCCGCTGTTTGTTTGAAAGATGGGTCACAGCTCAAGGAGAAAGATGTGTTGGGTTTTAACATAAGGTGTTGTTTTTTTTTTAAATGATGGCGATGAACTGGTGATGTGACCCAGTATATGTTTGTCATTTGTTTTGAATTGTCTGCGCCGAGGAAGGCGTCAAGCCGAAATGTCCTTTTGATTGTCCTGTCTTATCATTTCACGCGTTAACATATCTTTTTTTTTTTGCACCAATTCTTTAACAGAGAAACAGTTTCCTTATTGGTAGAATGCGAATTTCAATGAAAATTTGATTGTGCAAATATATAATATTTATAAGAGGGAGAGAGAAAGGGAGAGAGAGAGAAAGAGAGAGAGAGAAAGAGAGAGAGAGAGAGAGAGAGAGAGAGAGAGAGAGAGAGAAAGAAAGAAAGAAAGAAAGAAAGAAAGAAAGAAAGAAAGAAAGAAAGAAAGAAAGAAGGAAAGAAAGAAAGAAAGAAAGAGAGAGAGAGAGAGATTTAGTGTATTCAGTACACTTACTTCTTCTCTCGCTTGCCGCCCCCTGAGTCCCGGAATCCCTTGGCGAACGGATTGTGATCGATCTTGAGCTGAGTGATCTGAAAGAAGCAAGTCACGTGATGTGCAAACGACCAATCGCTGGTGGGCTTACGAAGAATTATTTGCCTATAACTTTTAGCCAACATTTCTTTGGAAATTTAACATTTGGATTGCCACCCCGCAGTGCAATCATATCTTTTGAGCCATGCAACGACACGAAAGAGGAATGTCCAACAGCTGTCAATCATATCTTTTGAGTCATACAATGACATGAAAGAGGAATGTCCAACAGCTGTCTCACTCCGTTTAGATTTTGCCAAATTAATTAGGGAGGAAAAGTCGGCTAATTTCTACTAATTTTTGTCCGTTTTGTGCCCGGATACTATGCATCCGTAGCTTAACGACGCCACCTATTTATAATAAACAATCCATATTGGATCACAATCAGTATAGTACTAACAATTACGAAATTATCAAATTTAAACCAGCCATGCAGTATGTTTATGATTATTAAATAAAGATGAATCGGAAGTAATTTTCTTGTATAAATTGACCCCCCCCCCCCAAAAAAAAAGGGTAATATGATATTAATTTTTTAATTTTTTATGACTTTTTTTTTTTTTTAGTTATTTTTCTTTTAGCACACGCCATTCTTTGAGCGTGGCCATGATTCTGAACTGACCTTCTCGTTCTGGTACGCCGTCACGGCTATGAAGGCCGTCTCCTTGAAGACGAAACTACGGAACGGACTGTACGGGATCTTCAGGATGTCGTCCGCCCGGACCAGATGGAGTCTCGGCTGGTACTTGTGCATCGAATTGAGGATCGTCTGGGGGGAAATAAAAGCGAGACTTGTGTCGTTATACGGGTTTCTAAAACGAAAGAACAGCACTAGGAATGACAAGTTGTGACGCCACTGGACATACTTATTGCTATCAGCACAAGGCAGTTGAAGTATTTTTTTTTAGTCTCCCGATCTCTATATTGTCACGTCTAACGTTCTATACCCGAGTCATTTTTCTCAATGAAGAGGTCAGTGGTCACCTTTATTAGACCTTTTCCATCGCTTTCTTTCCTCGGCCAAGCTTTGAATTAAACAGAAGAGCTCTCAACGAGTGTTGTTGTCTCTAGTATTGCGTCCAGTTCTTGAGTTTATCCTGCTAACCCCCCCCCCCCCACCCAAACCTGCGACCGAAGTTTGACAGACAAGTGGGTCTCACGATATCACGCCCAAGCTTTATATGACCTTGTGGACACCCCCCCCCCCAAAAAAAAACACCCCTTACCCCACCAAAAGCGTCGCCGGTCTCTGTGGTCAAGTACCATTGCGGTGAACTAAATTTGAGCCGCCCCCCCCCCTCTCCCCCACACACTAATTTGTCTTCTTCTATCTGTTTTCTGAAGAACAGCACGGAAGGCCAAAATTAACCAGGAATCATCATTCTCCTGCGTGAAATGCAGACGAGATTGTCATTCCAGGATTGGCCTAGTGAGCCACTCGTCGAAGTGTAGGACTACAATATAGCTACTCCATCGTCTCGTGAAGACGGAAGGATGCCATACCATCTGTTTTCTTAAATTTGTTGACCGTTTGATATATAATGTTATCCTTTTGAGGGTTACCGATAAAAATTATTACGAAGAGCGCAAACCGAAGTAAATTTCTTATAAAAAATTAAAATCTTGACATCTTATCCTTCATCCACTCCCCAAACCATTAAAAAACCCACTTTACCTCTTACATCTATGATGTCATATCCGTTTATAAAGAAATAAAAATGGCGACCAACATGCGCGGACCATTTCAAACATTGACTTACTCATTTGAAACAAGGAAACGTGACTGAAACGTCATTCGTTTTTGTTTAGTCAGCTGACCAGTTAAGGCGAAGTTGTAATGATTAATCAACTAAGGGAGAGATTGGGAAAAGGGGGGGGGGTCTGCTTCGTAACAGTTAGTGAACATAGAGAAAAAAAAAGGGGGGGGGGGGTGGATGTGGTGGTTTGGTAAGAGGAAGCCAGAGATGAGACAACTTTAACCCACTGTTAATTGCCCCATGTTTACGCGCGGGATTTCCTACCCTGACCCGAAAGAAAAAGAAGAGACGGTGTAACCCTTTCTGTGTTTCGTACACGAGCAGCCATTAACCCCCTGCGTGTCTCCCGCATGTATATCTGTGCGACATGTAAGTGTTAGAGATTTGTCGCCAGCGAATGAGACGTTTGCAGAGATCCTAGCGAGACCCAGCGTACACCGCAACATTTCGATTAATTTTCTGACCAAGGGAAAGAAAAAACAAGGCACGGGGAGCCACTGAGGAATTTTGAACACCTGCGCCGCTGGTGCGCAGTCAAAGGGTTAATGCTTTGGAAATCCTGTCATTCGTCAACGGAGGGTTAAAGTATGGATTCTGTCCATGGTGGACGAGAGCGAGCTAAGCGAAAAACTGGGGAAAGGTGGAGGGGGCTTCATTTAATAAAGAAAGGGAGACAATTAATTTGGTTTTCTTCTTATTTCCTTTCTGACTTTTCCTTACGCACAGAGTTTTCTTCTCTTGGACAAACATGCACTTTTTAAAATTATATTTTTAATTGTTGCTTTTAAACTGTTCTTATTTATTTTTATTTTTTTTTAAATGTTCTTATTTTAACACTATGAATTTGCCCTCCCAGCCCCGCCCCCCCCCAACTGTTTATTATATTAAATTGCTCAAATGAAAGCTTCGAGTGGCCTAACCCCCTAACCCCGGCCCCCCCACCCCCCACAGCCCTAAAAAAATATAAAAAAATAAATAATCCTATTTATAATGCAATAACTAGCAGCGGTACATTTTACTTTACAACACGAATCATCACAATCCCATCACGCCCCTTCCCCCCCTTTACTTACTTCCGATTGAGCACACAAGAGAACCAAATAATGAACAGCTCTTTATTTTTTTCAAGTTTTTTTTCTTCTTTACAATTTCTTAATAAATAATGCAGGCCATCACAACACACGACCCACTGGCCGCATGCGGACCGCCATCACACACTTTGCGGTCCGTTTAAGTAACGAAATATTCTTATTATTTTCTTAATAGCTTTCCCCCATGTCCTATTATCTTTCGGCCCACCACAAGTTTTTTAATAAAGTATTACAGCCCGCCTGGCATTTTGAGCTGTGCAGGCCTGGTATTATGCATCATTAGAACACAGGACTTATTCAATAGTCTACCTCTTCGTGGACAGGCCAAAAAAAGAAGACAAAAAAAGAATTTTGATTTTGCTTAATTAACGTGACCGACATTTCAGTAGGATAACACTGTTTTGTCTCGTCTTCTGATACCGAAAAGCGAAGTGGACATGTTTTTGCTACCTTTTTGTTGTTGCTGTTTTTTAAATGAGAAAAAAATGACATTTTCATTAATTTCCATTAATCTGTGTTAATAGCATATGGGTTTTATTAGTTTTAAAAATTATCATTAAAGATTTTCTCTTTATTGCACTTCCATCTTTTGTGTAGAGATTTAGTTTTGAACATAAAATTTTTTTTTTACACACGGGGACTGAGCGAGCTGGCCGTTTAGTTGTCCTCTGTAAGGTCGCATCTAAGTTGTGTGAGCAACGCGTCTGCTTCGTTCAGTGAACGGCTAGATACAAAAAGGGGGAGGGGAGGTCAAATGAGAGGAACTTTATTTTTAAAGCCGAACTGTGACTTTCTTGTCAATAACGCACAAGATAAAATGTTAATACGTAAAAGAAGCAAATGCAAAAATATTTTGTAAAAAAAAAAAAAAAACTTTTAAAAAAGATACTTCTTTTAAAAGACTAATGTAAAACACCAAAAAAAAAGGTCGATATCATTAATTTTTTTAAAGTTTCCTAAAATGCATCACGCAAAGAAATTCTTTGCAGAAAATATATTCTAAAATTAATTTGCAAAAAAAAAAAAAACAACAACAACACTTGTTAAGTATCGTATGAATTCAATTCGATTCATTTGGCGATATGTAGTTCTCATCTGGACATTCGCACAGTCTCTCTTTGCGTAAAGCGTTTTAAAGCATTTTAAATTAATTGCTACTCTGTAGTGGATTTAAACTGGTCTTTATAGAAAGTCTTTTTTTTTTGTTTTTTGAAAGTTTAAAAATATATTTTCATTTTCGTATCCAACATGGCAAGAGAGTTTCAAAAATTAAGTTAAAAACCAAAATAACGTACGTGATAGAGAAAGTGAAGACCCCCCCCCCCCCACCCCCCCCCCCCCCAACCAAATTCCCTTACTTTTCACCCCCAGGTTTTAGTTTTAATGTACAGAGGCAGAAAGGAAATTTCTACTTGAAGGTTAGGCGTTAGTGTATATACTCACAAATCCCTGTTTGTCTGAGATGTTGTTGGTCAGCTTGAGCTTGTGGAAGCTGATGACCTTCTGCATCCACTGGTCACCCGTGCATGGGGAGTCCGGGTGGATGTACATCCGCTTGGGCATCTCCGGGTCAGCCTTGCCGGCCACCATCCACTTCCCGTTGTGGAACTTGTACCTGGATGTCATCAAAACGATCTTAACATTGTTTATATAATATGATCTTTCAAATTTAAATATTCAAATTGCTGTCATGTGCTATCATATTCCATTACCCCAAATCCTTATGTATCCCTATATATCACTTTATGTCCTTATATATACCTATATATCCCCATATATCTCCATACATCACTATTTATTCCTATATATACCTATATATCTATATATTATATACCGATATATCCCTATTATATATCCTATATATCCCTACATATCCCTTTATATAACTATATATCCCTATGTACCCCATTATATCCGAAAACCCCACACCACTATAGCCATAGATCTTTAAATCGCCCGGCCCCAGATCTCACATTCCCGCATTGGCAAATAGTCACATTTAGTAAGAGCTTTAAGAAATAAGCTTAAATAAATGTTGAACCCACATTTCTAACTAAATTTATTTAAATTATATGGATATTTACACCCCCCCCCATTTGATGTATTCTGCGGATTAACTTGTAATCAAGTCCCAGTTGAATATAGGTTCGTCGGGTTTCATAGAATCTTCTCCAATACCTCCTATCCCAATGTGTGGGACTTCGTCAGCAATATTCCAGTCAAGAGACAAACCTGCAGTCTTCCTCACAGACATATACACAGTCACCTGCAGACATTCACACAGACATATGAACACTCACCTGCAGACATTCACACAGACATACACACTCACCTGCAGACATTCACACAAGAAAACGGGTTCTCACCTGCAGTCATCCACGCAGACAATATCCAGCAAGAGGATATACTTGGCCTGCTTGTCTAATCCACTGATCTTCGCCTTGTAAGGCGGGAACATCCGCCTGTAAGAAGACAGTATTAGTGGGTCAAGCTGGAATGCCCTGTCTAGTAATGAGGAAAGTTCAAATCAATAGATCAATGAATGAATCAAAGGTGGCTTAAATTAAGGTGGAACAATTCAATGGGTCAACCAATGCATCAAAACGGTTACCGGAAATTTGATCGAAAGAAATTTTGTCAACAGAAAATTGATCGACGGAAATTTGATCGAACGGAAATTTGATCGTACGGAAATTTGGTCGAATCTTTTTTTCAGTACACACGTGAAAATGTTCGCCAAATTTCTTTTTGAACGCAACATACTGTATAGTAAAACAAAATAATGCGTTCAAAAATAAATTTGACGCAAAACTTTAACGTGTAAACTAAAAAAAAAAAAGATTCGACCAAATTTCCGTTCGATCAATTTTCCGTCGACGAAATTTCTTTCGATCAAATTTCCGGATACGCTTCAAAACTGGCTTCAGGTCTTGAATTTTTCAACAGGTCAACCAATGCAGCAAACCTGGCTTCGGGTGAAACAACGAAAATATTGAAATATATATTACGTAACTTAACAGAGTCAAGATTGCCCGGGTTAGTTAAATATGTGCAGGAGGAGATCTGAAATTAGAGTTTGGATCGGGAAATTATAGAAAGTTTGGGATTTGGGAGTTTAAAAAAAAGGAAGGTCTGAGAAATCAGAAACTGTTGTGGTCGGGAAATAAAGGAGTGTTGGGGGACAGAACATTGTAGAAGGTTAGATTCTGAAATTAAAGAATGCTGAGGTGGGGGGGGGGGGGCTTAGAGAGCGTTAGGGTCGGGAAATTATTGTAATTTTAGTTCGGGAAATTAGAGAAGTTTGGGAATTGGAGTTCGCATATGATTATGCATTGGTTGGATTTTCGAATTTGAAGACAGTCCAATACCCCTTTCTTTAATGATAGTTACCTTTTACCCAATCACCAGTGTCGTGTACCCCTACATTAAGGTACTGTCAGCTTTTGGATTAATGCTTTCTCCATCAAGCAGTTTACCTACCTGCCAACTTATAACTTCCCTTTGAAGAAGGCTTCCCCACTCCTAAGCACACACATATACATACACACAGATAAACACACACACACACACACACACACACACACCACTTATTGTTCCTGCCACCACGAAGCGCGAGCTCCAGGAGTACCGAGCCACAACTGCGCTTTGTTAACGACAGAATTGCGCGCCGTTAATTATTGAACGCGCTTTCGGACGGCCGCGGCGCCTTGGCTTTCTAATTGCGAGATGTTGCTGTTTTGTTGTATCACAAGATGTGATCAGCCAAGGGAGCGTTCCATTATCGTCTTTAGAGAAGCCGCTGTTTAATTCATGACCTCATGTCCAGAACGTGTCGACTGTATTCTCATAAGCCCTTATGTGTATTTTATACGTAGGGTTTATCTATTGAATGGGTAGATCAGGATTTCCCAACGTGGCGTCTCAAGTGTGCGGGGTTGTAGTGGCTGTAAGATCAGACTATAAAGATCCATTGAATTTTAACTTATGATATATGTAAATATATATATATATATATATATATATATATATATATATATATATATATATATATATTATTTACACGTTTTACATTATGTAATAGGTCGCACGTTTAGTTTCCAAGTACTACTATTCTCTTTGTCTTTGTAAATCAATTATAAAATAAAAAATAATAATAATAAAATTTCATTCCCCCCACCCCCCCAACTTAAATTTTAACATACTTATTTTATCTCGCTCAACTTGGCAAACTTTCTACTTGGTACTTGTGGGTTCATTCACCCGCATCTAATTTTACAACGACAAAGCATTGCGTGACTTTTAACACATTAAGTTTGATTCAGACTGATTTTTTAGCAACGTTCAAACATTCAGAATGAAAAATTAATTAAAAGTTAACAATTAAAAAAAAAAATTTGCCTGGGATCCCATTTGAAAACGGGATCTCCATGAACTCTCGCTGCAGACCCGCTGCCCCACATCTTCCACAAATCAAAGATGGCTCGATCCATTGGTCTTCCAATCATGGAAAGAAAAAAAAAACACCAACAAACAAACACATGACGAAGTTGAACTCGCCTAGCTCCTTACTCCAGGGCGGAAAATATCTCCAACGATTGACATCTGTGGGTTTTTTGTTTTGTTTTTTTGTGTGGATATCGAGCATTCGGATTCGAGCCGTGAATCTACGAGCGATCTATAGCAACGGGATTTCAGTTCAATCCGTGTTTTTTTGTTGCGGGATTTTAGTGTAATATTGACACATGTTTTTATAGGGCTATCTGCTGATTCTTGAACGTGATGTCAAAGCTAAAATCCACAACAAAACAACTTATCTGATGGTTGCGGCTGATTTTGGCATTGGAATTCGACTCCCCACTACCGCAAAAAATTTCGCTCTGGGAATTCCCGTTCCGTCATCAGCTTGCGGTGGGCTTAGCCATCAAATGAAAGGTAAGTGAGTGATAATTAGATTTGTCATTGCGCAGGATTTGCGTCACAATGGTGCGCAAAAGGATTTACCCGGTGGATCTTTGTTTTTTGTCGGGGTGCATGGCGGTGCGTCCGATAACGCGGAGGACACAATGACACGGCTCAGCGGGTCAGCTTTGTGGGAGGTCGGTTGAACTAGGGGGGGGGGGGATTGAAGGTTGCGATACCCCCTACCTTCCACTCCCCGACTTGAGGTTTTCCGAAAATAAACAACGATGGATCCTTAACTTGAAACTAGGATCTGCAACTGATTTTGTTTAGCCAAATCCCCCCCCCCCCCACCAACCCTTTCCCCGCCCCCGCTGAATTTGACCTAATCTAAAATCTAGTCCTCTAAGAGAAAAAAAAGGCCACCTGGGATATATTGCTAGAGGCAGTGACCAAATCATTTTCATAGCAACCGAGATAAGTCCACCCGTTCTTTAAATAACACATATCCCCCATAAAATAACTATTTTTTTTAAAGGCGCGTACGTACTAGCCACCATGGCATTTGAAACATTACATTTTTTGTCTTTAATGGGTTTTTTTTTTAATAGGGAACAACGGCAGCATAACGAGACAGACGCCTGTATGTTAAGTACACATAATGCTTGATCAATTTTAAATGCAGTTTGTTTTTGTTTTTGTTTACTGGTATATACAACCAGCGCTAGGTGTGCCTTAATCCCTTTTATCGCAGTGTCGTTTATTGACAATAACTGTTAGCGGACAAGGGGTTCAAACCGGTTCGCCTGCTTTATTTTCAAAAATAACTCGTATTCTTTCACGTTCCTATTATTATCACCGTGGTTATAGATTTGAATCTTGTATTGGTGCTTACCGACCATGGTTCAAGACATGGCAAATCGCATATTGACATGCAAGGGGGCCTCATATGCTTGATCATATTATCTCATATTCTTCTTTTTACTTATATCGATAACCAACACTATTGTTACTACATTAACCTCTTTTGCCTCATAAGCTTAGCATTTGTGGGTAAAGAAATGGCAAGTGGTCTGGGCGGCCACATGGAAAATCAAATAAACATTTTTTTTAAACTCTTCCTACATTCAGACATCAAGTTGGTTGGGGAAAAAGGGGGGGGGGGCGAAATTGAGAAAAGTGACGTTTAAGAACTTTTTCTATTAGAAGACATTTTTGAAAACTGGATACGCCACTGATCATTTTTTTGTTTCCACCAAAAAAAACAAAAACAAACAAACTACCTTAAGTCCAAAGTATAAAGCTTAGAAATCTTCTCATCCAGGCCCACCAGAGTCACCCAGGTATGTCGCCCATATAGCAAGTCAACGGAGACCACTGAATCAAGATGTACTCACAGTTTGTACAGTTCTAATCTTTCATTACGTGGGAGGAACATTGTAAAACTAATAATTAGAATTAGACAGTCCTCAATAAAGACTCTGTTACACACAGACTCACATATCTGTCATATTTGGAGGCCTATTTTTAGTAACGACGATTTGTCTCCCCTCTGTTTCGCTTCGAAATACAAATTTAAATACACAAAATAAAAACCGGAAATTTGTTTGAAAGAAATTTCTCCGACGGAAAATTGATCGACGGAAATTTGATCGAATGGAAATTGTTTGGAATCTTTTTTTTTTCTCCAGTTCACACGTTAAAATGTTCGTCAAATTTCTTTTTGAAAGCACTTTACTGTATAGTAAAACAAACAAGGTTCGACCGATTCCAAAATAATCATCTCTTGAGTTGTTAGTATGTATAGTCTCATCTCGTGGCGGTGTCGGTTCCAAAAGACTCATCTATGCGTATTCAGATGACATAGTCTCATCTCGTGGCGGTGTCTGTTCCAAAAGACCAATATATGCGTATTCAGCTTGACATAGTCTCATCTCGTGGGGGTGTCGGTTCCAAAAGACTCATCTAAGCGTATTCAGATGACATAGTCTCATCTCGTGGTGGTGTCTGTTCCATAAGACTCACCTATGCGTATTCAGATGACATAGTCTCATCTCGTGGGGTGTCTGTTCCATAAGACTCATCTATGCGTATTCAGCATGACATAGTCTCATCTCGTGGGGGGTGTCTGTTCCATAAGACTCACCTATGCGTATTCAGATGACATAGTCTCATCTCGTGGGGTGTCGGTTCCAAAAGACTCATCTATGCGTATTCAGATGACATAGTCTCATCTCGTGGCGGTGTCTGTTCCAAAAGACTCATCTATGCGTATTCAGCTTGACATAGTCTCATCTCGTGGGGGTGTCGGTTCCAAAAGACTCATCTATGCGTATTCAGATGACATAGTCTCATCTCGTGGGGGTGTCGGTTCCAAAAGACTCATCTATGCGTATTCAGATGACATAGTTTCATCTCGTGGCTGTGTCGGTTCCAAAAGACTCATCTATGCGTATTCAGATGACATAGTCTCATCTCGTGGGGGTGTTGGTTCCAAAAGACTCATCTATGCGTATTCAGATGACATAGTCTCATCTCATGGTGGTGTCTGTTCCAAAAGACTCATCTATGCGTATTCAGATGACATAGTCTCATCTCATGGCAGTGTCTGTTCCAAAAGACTCATCTATGCGTATTCAGATGACATAGTCTCATCTCATGGCGGTGTCTGTTCCAAAAGACTCATCTATGCGTATTCAGCATGACATAGTCTCATCTCGTGGGGGGTGTCTGTTCCATAAGACTCACCTATGCGTATTCAGATGACATAGTCTCATCTCGTGGTGTGTCTGTTCCAAAAGACTCATCTATGCGTATTCAGATGACATAGTTTCATCTCGTGGTGGTGTTGGTTCCAAAAGACTCATCTATGCGTATTCAGATGACATAGTCTCATCTCGTGGGGTGTCTGTTCCAAAGGACTCATCTCTTTTGGGGATCGTGTTGTTTTGATCAAGGTAAAGATTGAGAAACCTTTCCCTGATAACGCTTTAAGGCAAATATTTTATCTCTTCGGTCATCAAGTCCTCTATCCCTGTATGGCCTTCTATCGCTTGAGTGACGCATCATTTTTGTTTTGAACATTTTGACATCAGGGATTCCCTCGGTTATTTAAAGAATGGGGTGGTTTTTAAAAAGAGTAATATGGTTGAATGGAAATTGTGAATATTGTTTTTATTGAAAGTTAGAGAACCTCTCAACTCACAATATGTTGTCAACACCCCCCCCCCCCCCACCCCCGCAGAAGTCCAGAAGTACACAAGGTGTGGGAGACGAGAGCGACACCTTGGGGACGAGTGATGGTGGTGGCCGAATGGGAGAAGCGACTTTCGTTAAGGAGCATCGAAGCGTTTCCCCCCCTACGAAAAGCGGCGGTGCATCCTTCGGAACCGTTCGGCGCCATGAATGCACTCAAAGCCAGATGACAATGGACAGTTGCAACTCGTATTCTCTCGACAGTGGCCTCGTGACATTAGCGCAGCTCCTCGTTGCGTGGCTCTGTTCAAAGCGACGTGTGCAGAAACCTACAATTATGGATAGAGTCATTTCAATGCATTCTAATAATACCAAAAAAAAAAAAAGAAAAAAAAAAAAAAATTCTGTGAGGCTGAGTGTGAGTGTGGGGAGAGAGGGGGGAGGATGGGTTCAATTTATGTTCATTATTTCTTTTTGAGGGACCTTTACCGCCAGGGATTAGACCCATGACATCACTCTTTATTTTTCAACCGTCTCCCTTGGTTACATAAAGTAATAAAATTATATTTAAAAAAAAAGCTATTTAAAAAGAAGCGAAACAAACAATAGGAGAAATGCAGGTTTACCCCATTTTTTTCATCCATTAATTTAATTACACTTTTTCAATGCCCCCCCCCCCCAACCCCACAAAAGCGATCTCTCCTTATAAAGAATCTAATGGACGTCTCGCGTGTGACATCGTTCTATTGGTTGACAAAAGGAGGGGGGGGGGGAGAGAGAGTTGATTACAGAAAAGAGATGGTTATCACATGGAGTGACAGTAAACACTGGTGCCCCCTAAACATCGTCTCCCAACCCCGACCCCTCAAGCGTTAACAATGTGTTCTCTCAAAACATTTCACCTTCACAATGACTTGGCTTAACCTTTAATTCATGGTATACTCTCCACTCCCAAATGCCAAGGAATCGTTATTTTTAATGACAAAATAAACAAAGCGTACGTCACGGAGTTGTGGAATTATTATTTGGGGGTGGGGGGGGGGGGGGTAAGGGGCGGAGAGAGACAACGCGCCTTCAGCTGCAAGTATATGATTTTTTTAGGCAAGTTAATTTTGAATTTTCATGAAATTCACAGAAAATTTGATTTAAAAAAATTGAATTAGAATAAACCGAGAAATTAAATCTAAATATCATTTTTTTTACCGACCGTCTTGTAAAGACGTAGAATGAGGGTCTGCACACAACGTATTAAATTCTTGACTCTTATCGACGTGTCAATGCTAAGAGTGCTTCGACTCCTGTGCGTCCATCTTTTATCCCTTCGTCTACAGTTGAAACAAAGCCTCATTATTGGCGTGTGGTGTCATAAATTGTAGGAGGGGCCGGCCATTGTGTAGTTTAAATGAGAGACGCACATACCACGCACGCACACACAGACACAAAGTTAACTGCAGGGTAAATATGCGGTCATCATGAGCGTTTTGTGTCGCGGGGGCTAGTCCCGAGGGTGAGGTCAAAAATTATGTGGGTGAACCACAAAGAGGTAGATGGGGTGTAAAAAAAAAAGAGGGGGGGGGGGTCAATAATAGGAGAAAAAAAATGGGGTGGGGTGGGCAAATAGCGCGGATGTGAGAACCTTTCAGCCGTGGCGCGCACGATTGACTCGTGGAAACTTTTTAAACACGCACTATGGCCGAGAACTTAAATTTACAGCTAAAGTGAAGGACATTACGCGAAATATTTTAAAGTTAGAGAATAACAAAAAAATAATTTTTAAAAAAAGGCTTTGTCTCAAAAAGGCTATTTTTAGCCCGCTTTAGTTGCTTAAACGTGTTCGTATATTTGTCATCATACCTCGGCTGAGACATCACAGATTGTTGACTGCGAGAAAGGTTTACCGGAAATTTGATCGAAAGAAATTTCGTCGACGGAAAATTGATCGACGAAAAATTTGATCGAACGGAAATTTCGTCTAATCTTTTTTTTCAGTTCACACGTTAAAATTTTCGTCAAATTACTTTAAACGCACTATACTATATAGTAAAACGAAATAATAATAATAATTTCCTTCCATCAATTTTCTGTCGACGAAATTTCTTTCGATCAAATTTCCGGATACGATTGTTGACTCCGAGAAAGATGTGTATTCTCTTCCAATCTTAAAGCGTTGGGGAAACCGGATGAGGGGCATTTAATTGACCGTTTGTCACCCAGACGCCCAGAGTGGCGTCACAAGAAGCTTCAAACGTAATTATTACTATTATTATTATCCCGAATCAATATCATATGGACCACACGAATAAAAATTTCCGGAGCCCTGATGTAGAGTAGTGATTCTCAAATTATTTTGTATGTACCCTTGAGAGCACACAACGTTGTTCAAAGAAAAAGTGAAACCTACGTCGTGCGACCCTCTCTTAAACGACTTCCACCAACGTACGACCGGGAAAATTATTCACCAATGCTTTGTACTATAATAAACAACCTCTCTTCAACGATTCCCTTTAAAACGTGATTTGCGACGTTCACATAATAAGACCTAGCACCCGAAAAAAAATCAGATTCCAAAGCGATGTTATATTTTAACGCTTGGAGAAAACAGTTTCGGTTTACAACTTTTAACAGCAGACGATGCACTCAAGCAGCTAGGAAATAAGTGCAGGGGAAATAACTCTTGGACCTATCAGCTTCTCCGCCTTGAAATACTCAATGGAGCTGACCAGATTTGCTCTGAGCATGGTGGGGGCCTTTCAGACCTTGCCGACACCATGTCATGGCAAGGGAGGTTCATCTGTTTCAGCCAGTTATTTAAGCGATACAGTTTACAGAGGATTTTGCGCGCTTCAGTGTTCATCAAGGAGATAAGAAGGAAGGGGAAAGAAAACCTGAATGCAGCCACAACGTCTCATCCGACCTGTCAATAGAAAGCCCTCTTTAAGAACTCAACCCCCTCCCCCACTTTCCACACACACCACACACTCGTGAGCAAACTGTGGCTCGTGAGCCAACTGTGGCTCGTGAGCCAACTGTGGCTCGCTCCTTCGTTTAGAATAATTTATTTATAATAATAATAAAAATAGAACGAAAAAACAACAACAAAACGAATAGTTGAAACTTTCGATGCCGCATGTGACCATTAAATGTGGTTGCTTCCCTTTTCTCGTCAAATAGTAAATTTCCTATGATTCGGCTAAAGCCCCCCCCCCCCTCCCAACCGCGAACCCCCGCCCAACCTGCTTTCACCATTTATGGCACCCGTGCCTCTGTTACTCTTGAATCTGGCTCACCTACACGTCTACACAGTGTTTCTTTGGTTTCATTAGATCGCTCACCTACACTTCTGCACAGTCTTACTTTGGCTTCATAGAGTGCTCACCTAAACTTCTGCACAGTCTTACTTTGGCTTCATTAGATCGCTCACCTACACTTCTGCACAGTCTTACTTTGGCTTCATAGAGTGCTCATTTTCTTAGCGTAAAGTTTTTTTTTTTTTTAAAGAAAAGACCGAAACGTTAATTTCTTGCCTAAATAGTGTGCGTGTACTCTCTTCTTTTATAGAAAGTCTGTTTACATCTTGCGTGTACACTCTTATATGATAGAAAGTCTGTTTAAATCTTTTATATTAAACTTGCTTTTGATCTGGTTGGCTGGGTGGCAGGATGGCGGGCTGGGTGGCGGAATGGCAAAAAAATTTCGGACGGCAAATTGACTCACTTCCCGTCAAACCATCAAGCTGAAACTTGGCACATAAACTCGTTGCCGATGACAAAACATTCTTTCGAATGTTCAGCCCTACCCCTCCCCCCAACCCCAAATCAGTATTACAGACCTGTTTACCCTCAAAATCTTAAAATCGTACAATTTCATCCCAAAATCGTTCAATACATTATCTCAATAGTAAAAAAACACTCAGTATATATAATGTTTACACATCAAAATCGTACATTGTACGCCAAAATCGTAAGAGTAAACAGGTCTGGTATTATTCTGTTCCTTCAATGAGAACGTGAAGGGAAATTCCCGATAACCGCGCTAATTGTCCTTGCTATAAGAAAATAAAATATCTCAAGTGTGTTTGGTGCGTAATATTTTCTTCTGTTTTTTACTGAAATAGTTTGTGAAATAAATGTGCGGTGTGCACGCGGTTGGGGCATTAGCATATTGATTTAAATTCGGAGGCGTGGAAAAACAAATGTGCGGTTGCCAGGCCAGGGAGTGGGGGGGGGGGGGAGGGGCGTATTGAGATTCGTATAAAGTACAATAACTTGTATTTGTATACATGTTTTATCAAATTTTTAGCCCCACCCCCATTGCTCTTTATTATATTTTATAAAGTATTTATACGAAAAAAAATTATTTTTTTTAAAACTTTAAAATCTTTTCTTTATATCTTTTTTTTTTAAAATCCCAATAATTGCTTACGCATATAATTTTTTATATCAAAACTTTACCTTTACGTCCACACCACCCTACCACACCCCAGGTCATGTTTCCCAAAGATCCACACATACGCCACGGCCTAATTGTCAGCGTATCAGTATCACCAATCAGTGTCAGGCCCGTCAAACTGACCGTTACATTAACAAACGCCTCCTTGTCGTCGGTAATCTTCGGGACGTGGCCCGCCGGTCGCCCGGAGGCCCGAGCCGTGTGAGTGCCCCCCAATACAACAATACAGTTGGGGGCTCGGGGGCAAGAGCATTATAGACATTAGGAGCCGGAGTGGGGGGAATGTCATACGGCGAGGAAGAGTATTTAATTACTATCAATGAGCGAGGGCGATGGCGAGGGCCGGGCCTGACAATGGCTGATGAGTTCATTGCTCGTTGATACCAACTTGGCTTAACGAGGACACGAGAAACAGTGATGGACACTTTCCCTGCCCTGGGGCCGAAAGGTGATGTCCTCTTTTAAAGGGCCTGAAAAAGTTATGTTTTCTCAGAAGGCCCTAATGTTTTCTTACTTAAGGAACTGAATGCCATGCCTGCTGGTACTGACTAAAAATGTCATAGTTATTTGATCGAAAATTTATTAACCCATTTTTAAATACACATTATCCAACATTATCCAACATTATCCATGGAGACGGATAATGTAAAAGAGACAGAGATGTTACTAGGAAAAAAAAGGGGGGGGGGCATTTTTGTAAAGGCATTGTCGAAACACTGGACCCATATCTTGAAATCGAAGTAGATGAGACTAAAACGTAATTTTACCCCTATAGGCTGGGGTACCGGGCTATATAAGACCACTAATAATAATAATAATAATGATAATAAGATTAGTTGTTTGTAAATGCACATAATCATTGTGCTAAGTTTTGAGGGGAGGTAAAAAAAAGGGGGTGGGGGGAGCTAAGTCTAAAACAGAGCATGTATGCTGAATTTTCAGTCTTTTCCTATTTTTTTCTTTCTAACTTGACCTACGTAAGCTATTATTATAGCGTTTATTTGACACCCGGGGGGGGGGTGTGGGGGGGGGCGTATAACCATTCCCTGTATCGAAGGTCGGCAGCGTAGTGTAAGCAGCACGATATAGGGCTGGGGATCGTAATTTCACAATAATCGAGTTCTGCAATTATTTATGGCCCTCGCTGGGTTAGTATACAAAAGATCCATTGATTTAAATAGGAGATGTATCAGAAAATGTCTAAGGATATTGTTCTAAGAGTGAAATTTTAGAGTCTTTACAAAACGAACGAGTCACTGATAAATGAGGTCCTTAATGTAGGTAAGGGTGGTGGGAGAAAATGAGTTAAGCTCGTATATATGCCCAGCGTCTGTATGCCCAGGATCTGTATGCCCAGCGTCTGTATGCCCATCATCTGTATGCCCAGCGTCTGAATGCCCAGGCGGTCTTCGAAATTTGAATGAGAACCCTAGAGAACAGCAGACGTCATAATGTTCCATCGCTTGATTTTACATTGATCATAATCTATCTTCGCCTTACTTTACATAATTAGACTACTTTTATTTGTGAGACAGAGGTACTCGATTTACGACGCCACAACTACACACACATAAACACACACACACACACACACAAAAAGGGGGGGGGGCTGATCAATTAATGGACAACAGTAGACACAGCTATATCACTAGAGCAACAGGAAAAAAGATATACTAAAACCTAGAACCATATCTGGGTATTTGGAAAGAGAGTAGGGAGGGTATGGCACGGTGTCTTCGTCCCAGATCTACCATACCTTATATCAGCGGTTCTCAACCTGTGGGTCACGACCCCTTTGGGGGTCACGCGACCCTTTATTAGGGGTTGCCTAAGACCATCTGAAAACACATATACTCTACAGTTATGAAGTATTTGCTTGCTGGGGGTCGCCACAACATGAGGAACTGTATAAAAGGGTCGCGGCATTAGGAAGGTTGAGAAAGCACTGCCTTATATGCATTACCCCTTTTCTCTTCATGAGCCACCCCTCTGCATGACCTACCCACGGCTCTGCATAGCCACCCACCCATTTTTCCCCGATCCGCCCATCCCCACCCCCATGCGATCCCCACACCCCCCCATAACGACACACCCACCCACCCCGTATAACGTCCATGAACGTGAGTAGCAATCAGTGTTATAGCTCACTCCTCATCAAAAGAAAAGGGTGGCCCTTATGTGGGTCCCTGGTAGAAGGTAACCCTCATGAAGGACATGCTCACGAATCATGTTGCGATGACAATAATTGCACCTGGCCAGGGTTAAGGGCAAGGGGGAGGGAGGGGCATGCTTGGATGAAGAAAAGGTGTAGCATCTCTCATTTGTGCTTCGTTCCTCCCACACTTCTCCCCCACTTTATTCCCGCATAAGGCGCATCACGTGAACGATTATTGAAATCAATGGCTCGTATTGTCAACGTTAATAGTCAAGTCTAGGTTTTGTTTCTAAATAAAATTTAAAACATATTTCCTACGCCACAGACGCAGGGAGACGTTAACTGGAACGTTTTTGGGGGGCACTTGCCCCATCTTCACGCCCCCCCCCCTTTTTTTTAAAAATAAAAACACAAACTATAAAACAAACATATCCATATTTTAACAAAAATATTAAAACACACACACGTACTCACGCACACACACACGTACGCACGCACACATACACACACGTACGCACACACACACACACGTACGCACGCACACATACACACACGTACGCACACACACACACACACACACACACGTACGCACGCACACACACACGTGCGTGCACACACACACACGTACGCACGCACACACACACACGTAAGCACACACACACACGTAAGCACGCACACACACACACATGCACAAACACACACGCACACAGAAACACACACACAGTTGTTAACAGAAAGCAATAAAATATAATAATGAAAGACACGTTGAAAGGTAAGAAGAAGGAAAAAACTAGGAAATTATTGGGTTATACGTACTATTGAGAACCCGTAGTCCAACTCATTGTGCGTGTCTGCCATTGAATAATTTATTTGTTGATTAACGCCCCCCCAACCCCCCCCCCCCCCACTCCAAACCCTTTCCGGCCTCCGCGCGTGCGCAAGGATACAGTAAAACCGAGCAAAATTTTTTTTATAAATTGTGCAGTTCCACCTACGTAAGTGCCGCCACTTCACAGAATCGTGAGTCTTCAGTTTGAACTTTGAATAGTAGTTAATATCGAATACAAGAATTTGACTTTGAGTGATAGTTGGAACCACGTGAATTATGTAATAACCTACAAAAATCATTGGGATACGGGTTTTTAACGTTTTCTTGACTTTTAACCTATTTTCCGCCATTCGAAAAAATCGTGCGCATCGAATCAACAACATTTCTTTTTTTTTTTTTAAAGTTTGGGGCAAGAATCATTACAGTTATCGATATCTCCTCCTATTAAGTTAAAAGGCTTCAAGAGTGACGCACCCCTGATTTCCCAACAGCAGACTCACGATCTTGTGATGAAAATCGGAAAGCAAAAATACAAAAAGACGAACAATCCGAGGAAGTGACGAGTGCTCTTGGAGGATTCCGTGCGGGATACAAGTGGAGGGGGAAATTGAACCCATGCTGTATTTATGACAAGTCAAATGCTTTATCGTGAGATCGGTTGTACAAGTTTAACGCTTTGAATCGATTTCAGGAGTGCGTTTTTTCGATAGCGATACCATTACAAAAAAGGACTGTTGATGTGATTTAAAAAGTCGCTGATCGATACCATGTAAGGCTTGAGTATTTTTATAAATTTAAGAGACGAGTATCGATACATTCAACGATGATAAATGATTTTTATGTAAAAGGTTGAGTATCGATAGCATTGTTAGAGAATTTTTGTTGTAATTTAAAGAAGGCGAGTATCAATACGATTACTGATGACATTTCCTTTCCGGCTAATAGGCGTTGAAGGACATTTATCAAGCACAAGTGACTTGATAAAATGCCCTCATGTGACTGTATGCACGATGTAATACAAATAGAGCTAACTGGCCATCAATGAAAAATTTACCTAAAATGCCCCTGAAACTTTGAAATTTTTGTAAAAAAAAAAATAATTTTACTTTGTTTTTTCCAGAGCCATGCCCATAGTGTTAAAATAAAGAAGAAAAAAAACTTTTTAAAAAAGTAAATATAAATACAATAATAAACTTCAATTTTGATAGAGCCCATAATTAGACAAAGAAGAGGGGTCTGATGTCTGTTACATTTCAAAGAAACATTGACGATTTGATATTTTACTTTGCGGGGCATTATTTTAAAGTATTTTTTTAAACCACAAGTCTATATCTTTGCATCACATTCTTCAAGATCTTTCAGGTCACTTTTGTTGTTGATCTGCGTGTTGGTGTTAAGACTTGACGCCTTGAAAGGACCTGAAAAGACTGGTCATCAGCCCCTAACCCTAACCCTCTCACCAATTATAGTGTATCTTTCTCATTAGAGCAGTGGTTCTCAACCTTCATGATGCCGCGACCCTTTAATACAGTTCTTCGTGTTGTGTTGACCCCCAACCATCCATGAAATTATTTTCGTTGCTACTTCATAAATATGCACTTGGGCCACCCCTGAGTAAGGACCGTTCCACTCCCGAAAGGGGTCGAGACCCACGGGTTAAGAACCGCTGCATTAGAGGAACATCAGAGAATTCTCATTTAAATGATTTTCTGCAAAGAATCGATGTCATTCTAAAATATCGACTAACACGTTTCCTCAAAGTTGTTATAATGGGAAGGACAGTGTTCAGGTTTAAGCAATAGGGAACATAAAGCAACAAAACTATAGGGGAAAATCTGACAACAGATGAAAGAAAACAGCGAATGTGTCGGCAAGAAGCCTTCGTCGCCGAACAGTACAAAGAAAGAATATAATTACTTTAAAAAAAATTAAAACGGTAAAAAGTTAAAAGTCTTACCTCCCAGATTTCGTGATGACCATTTCAGATTCGAGCTCATAAAATTTCTCCCACAATTCCCTGCCCTCGAGCTCAACCTTCGGGTCGTCCTTCACCCCGTCGTCCTCGATGTCCAGGACGCGAAACTGTGGTCTCGCGTGATGCGATGGGACGGCCAGGCCGCCGGACCGGCCCAACGTCTGCTGCAGCTTGGGTAGATGCGAAGCCGCCAGCAGCGGTGGTGCCCCGAACTCCCGATAGTGCTCGTGGATCAGGGGGCCCATCCCTGCCAGGTAGGCGTGGGGGCCCAGCAGTGAGTTCAGCGAGAACGTCTCTGAGTGGCGGGCGTACAGATATGGGTTGAACGCCATTCTTCGGTCAGACTTGATCAGATCGAATGCTAAAATTGGTATTGATTCCACAAGTTCGACAGAATCGAACATATAGAAAGTTTAAAAAATATGCTTTTTTATTATTTTTTTTTTTTATTTTTTTATTTTTTTAAATATATTTTATTTTAATTTTTTTTGTTCTTTTCGTCTTTCTTTTCGTTGTATTATCGCGGTAAATACATTATTACAGTAATTGAAATGTATAAATGTTTAGAAGTAGTTTGAAATGATAAGAATTCGTGCACAAAAGAACTCCTTAGATATACAGATCAATTGAGTTTTACAGAAACTGCACGCCAAAGTGATCCAGTGCAATTATGCACACCCTTTCGTGGTGCGCATCTGAAGAGACGTTTTGAGACTATATGTCTCCGTTATTTTTATGTTATTTGTTGTTGTTGTTGTTTTTTTTTTTTTTGATTTTGTTTAAAGAGTAAAGTTCAGGTTGAAATCAAAATGAAAGACTAGATGAAATCGACTCGCACAAAAGTGGTGATGGAGTTTCTGTGACGTCACGGCAGATGATGTCCCACTTAATTCGGCCGGCGTCAGCTGAATGTAAAGAAAAAAAAAAGTACACATTTTTTATACGATGATGCAACTGCAAGTAAGTTGTGTTGTGTTGGAGATACACATCAACATTTATAGAGACGGTGGTGGCCGCGAGCTCAGTATCCTGTAACAAAAAATTGGGAATGCGTGTAATAGGTGATAAGACTACAATCTGTGGTAGAGTGACAGAGCAGTATCTTGATCTGCGTGGTGACAGAGCAGGGCACTTAGCGACAGAGCAGGGCGCTTAGCGACAGAGCAGGGCACTTAGTGACAGAGCAGGGCACTTAGCGAAAGAGCAGGGCGCTTAGTGACAGAGCAGGGCGCTTAGTGACAGAGCAGTGCGCTTAGCGACAGAGCAGGGCACTTAGTGACAGAGCAGGGCACTTAGCGAAAGAGCATAACCAACAAATGGATACAAAAAGAATGGAAACATATTTTGATTTTGTATTCTTTTCCTCAATGCCAGTTAATAATTTAGTAATTTCAAGGGCCTTTTTTTTTTGGGGGGGGGGGGGGGAAGTTTATGCTTCTGTGTACAAAAACGTATGATAGAAATAGTGGGACCATACTAAAGTTGAATGTGTTGTAGTTTCCGCATGGCAAAATCTATGAGAAAGAAAATTATGTACAAAATGTATAAGTTGTTAGAAATAGTAAAGACGTCTAACAGACTTACTGTAGTCGTACTTTCCTGTTGTATAAGCTACCCTCGTCTCTACCAACAACCACTTAAATAACCACCCGCCTCCACCAACCCCATCCCGTGCACAAACCACCACCTCCATCAACTACCTCCCTCGTAAACCAACAAGGCTCTTGGACAACCAGCTCCTCCATCAACGACAGCAACCACCCTATCCATCAACGACATATTCCAGCAAACACAGACCATCCTCCTAACATCCTCCACCAACAACACACTTCACCAACCACCCTCCACCAACCACACACTTTACGTGCCACTTTCCAATACCACCCCTTCACCAGCCAACCCCTTAACCAACTACCCCTCCACCAACCCAACCCCAGAAACCACACATTCCACCAACCACAGACTCAACCAAACAACCACCCCTCCACCAACCACGCCTCCGCCAAAGATTCTCCACCAACTACATTTCCACAAATCGCCCATCCACCAAAAAAACAACACATTACCAAATTCCCCTCCACCAGCCCCACCCACACTCCACCAACCATACACTCCACAAAATACCCCTCCACTAAATATCCATCCGCTAACCACCCCTCCACCAACCACCCCCCTCCTCCAAGCAACCCCTTGATATATATTGAATATTTCCATTAGGTTAGAAGGTTGTGTGCTACAAAACTACATGCTACCATTACCAAGTAGGTGCACACCTGCTAGAGAGGTAATTCTAATTACCGACAAATGAAATCTCTAAATGGAGCACTGACATAAAAATAATTCTATAATAATAAAATATCAGTCTGACAGCCTTCCTAGATCGTTTGAATGTTTACTGGTTAAATGAACTTGTTAAGTCCATTCAAAATATATATCGGCTTAGTTAAAAAAAACAGTTTGAAATATTGATGAAGGTATGTCATGGGAATTTGTTGATTTTTTTAATATATTTTTTGATATTTTTTTTTTTTGTGTGTGTGTGCTTTATTTTACCTTCTCCAAGCCACAGAGTTTTAACACTTACAAAAATATATCACATGGTTAGAATAAAAATAGCATAGGATATAAAAAAAAATAAATAAAAGGTTTTTTTTAAAAAAAATATCATAATCATAGGATTTTAACAAAAATATCATAGGATTTAAATTAAAAAATATCATAGGATTTACATTTAAAAATATCATAGGATTTAAATAAAAAAATATCATAGGATTAAAAATAAAAAATGTCATAGGATTTAAATAAAAAATATAGGATTAAAAAAAATATAGACTTTTGGATTTGTATACAAAAATAGATAATCGATAATTAATTCGCGATTAGCTCCCAACACCTTTTCCGTAATTCTGAGATGGAATTCCATATTGCAGTACGTGGTGATCCATTAAATAAACAAAATGTCGCATCTTTCTAGAGGGCAGTGGTTCTCAACCTCCCCAATGCTGCGACCCTTTAAAACAGTTCCTCGTGTTTTTGCGACCCCCAAACAACAGAATTATTTTCGCTGCTACTTCATAGCTATAGAGTATATGTGTTTTCCGATGATCTTAGGTGACCCCTGATCTAGGGGGATTGAGGGTTGCATAAAATAGGCGCGTCTATTTCTCTCAAACTGTATTCGTGCATTTTTGTACGCTGCATTTGGGTACTGTAAAACCGTGCAATTACACATGTCTACAAATACTTTTGCCAAATGTTAGTCAATACTCTTCGAAGGTCAGTAATGAAGGAGACCATGTAAAGATATCATAAGCTTTGATATATATATATATATATATATATATAATAAAGTTGTGAAAATTGGCCATTGATTGAGATAAGTATTACAATTAAGACATAAAGAAATATAAATAATCAAATAATGTTTCAAGCTCTACGTACCTTTTAGACAATATTGCAGTCGAATTAAAAGTGGTCTGGGTCAATATCCGCTCTCTTAAAGTCAGAACGTGACGCCGTAAGCCCTCGCGTGCGTCTCCTTGGATGTCACATCTGCACCAAATGAAATGCGAAACGTATATAAAATCTATACTTAGGAACCAACAACATATCTACGTAAATGTCTGTTTCCTATATCTTAAGTCCATCTAGGCAGCCATTTTGGTTCACGAGTCGGTCGTAATGTAAGCATGAAGTCACTCATTCGGAACGACAAGAAAGAGCAATTTTTAAAAAAAAATATTATTTTTAAAAGATCCTTGAGACAAAGAAAAGAGCACAGAATAAAAGGTGTATTCTTCCAGTCAATTTGATACGTTCTTCAATCCCTCCAAAACAGCGTTTTCGCGAGCAACTTTAAAGAACGAGGGGGGAAAAAACACACAGAGAGAGAGAGAGGGGGGAGGGCTCAATATTTGCTCCGTGGCCGAGAACCTATGGTGAGGAACTTGTCGCTCTCTGTTTCGAGTCGGTGATGAGGGCGGCTCTCGGCCGTCTGCCGTGTGCATCCCGGCTTGTCATTGGCTGGCCCCCGCACAGAGACACACGGGCCTCGGAATGGTGAGAGATAGATGTAGGGGGTGGTGGGGTGTGTGTGGGCTGGGGTGTGTGGGATGGGGTAGGGTGGATGAGAAGATTGAGACCAAAAAAAAAACCAACAACCCACACACACATAAACACCCACGGTTGGGTTGTCAAACTGTTATCAAACTTGCCGTACTGCCCCCCTCCCCCCCACCTCACCCCCCACCTTTCAACGCCAGACCAGCGTCAGCATGAAATACGGTGAAACAATAAAAGATTTCTAGTTCCTGTTACTGTTACACTCTCGTATAATTTTTAATGACCCCCAGTCCCCAGTTATATTTGTTTAATCAACTGACTGAAAGGAGGACTCTGTTGAGGTCAGGACTTTTACATTCCTAGAATTGGCTGTAGGCCTACCGGGCCTATCCTACCGGGCATATCCTACCGGTACTAGAAATGTCTCTAGAATTTTTTGTTAATTTTTTTTTAAAAATTGTATTATTTATATTTAAGTGTAATATTTGTTGGCTAAAAAATAAAAATGAAAATTTAAAAAAAAAAAAAAAAAAAAAAGGGAATATTACAATTTTCGTCACATCTGGATGCCGGAAAATGAATTTCTATTTGAAGAAAGATGTTACTGTAAAACTAAACAAATTGTGGATGATACATTCCACCCTCTTTATCGCAGATACTTAGGATCGGCCAGTTCCGGACTCCATTACTAATGTTTCTCAATTTCCTTGTATTTCTTCTCTTTTTTTTCCTCCTTCTTATTCCTTAAATTTAATTTATCCCTAAATATTTTATTCCGTTAAGAATCTCTACCTTATCTGTCACAGTAACAATATTATATTCTTTCACTTCCTGTAATCCCACTTCCGGCAACAAAAGGAAATCTCTAAAGTTTTTTTTTTTTTTTCACGTATCTCTGTTACTTGTTATACTTCTCTTTGTCTTATTTGCTGATGAAGGCTCTAAGCAGAAACAACCAAATCTTTTGACTTGTCTATGAATTCAAGTTCGGCATAGCTCGTTTTCTTATATTTCATTTACACAACTTGAATGCAGTCCATCAATTATTATGGGTTTTTTTTGTTTTCACAAGTGAAATAATTTAATGTGAATGCCTCGTGTTCAAATTGTTTCATTTATTTGCCGAAAATGTACAATGCAATTAAAAAAAAACACATTTCCATTTGTTTGGATCAATAGAAAGAATCTTATCTTATCTTATATATCTAGATATCACAATAAAAATGTATGTGATAGAGACCCACTTTTTTTTCTTCTTTTTTTTTTTCCCATGTAATTTGGTCGTTGCTGTTTTTTTAGCCCCCTTTCCCATCACTTGCGATAACTTAGCGTAAATCAAACTTTAAAGCTCAATTATGAAGCAAATTCGAACACAAAGAAAAAAAAAAAGTGAACTAAATAAATAAATGAAAACCTGTAATGAATTTAGAAGGTCTTACCAAGATTAGTGCTACTGCCATGTAGTCAATTGGCGTTATGGTAACTGCTAAGTGGCTTGATAATGTTAAAATGATGGTGAAAAACAAAATGAGTCTACAAAAATTCTATCAGTCATTAGCCAATCAAAATCAAAGTGCAATTGAAAGGGGGCAAAAAAAAAATGTTGACGTTAATCGAGGGGATTAAAAAAACAACAAATTTGCTTTACGTCATTTTCTGGAGTCGGAGTTGTAGAACCCATTTCCAGCTTTCATCGTAGTGTTAAGATTCGATGGCGTCTCGTGGCACACCAAATCTCACCTATTGTGCCAGACCTCACTGCAACCATTGCGCACCAAGTGCCACCTGTTGTGCCAACCCTTTGCTGCAACCACTACGCACCAAAATGCCACCTGTTGTGCCAACCCTTTGCTGCAACCATTGCGCACCAAGTGCCACCTGTTGTGCCAACCCTTTGCTGCAACCACTACGCACCAAAATGCCACCTGTTGTGCCAACCCTTTGCTTCAACCATTGCGCACCAAGTGCCACCTGTTATGCCAACCCTTTGCTGCAACCACTACGCACCAAAATGCCACCTATTGTGCCAACGCTTCTTGCAACGATTGCGCACCCCCTCCCCGCCCTCATTGATGCCGAATGACCATCCCCTAAGACTGAGAATACTAAATTTTCCAACGTTTCCACCGGGAAGACGAGTTCGTCAAACCGTATTGATCCTACCAAACATGTATCAATTCCCGATAACAAAAAACAACTCTAAACTCTTAGATTCACATGCATATATTTTGTCCGGAATGGTATAAAATATATAGTTTGAAATCCTCAAGGAAATCGATACTCCCCCAAGGCATTATGTGTCGGCTATTAGCAGAAGAAGAAGAGGTCTCCCTGTCTCTATATAGGACCATGTCCCAGTTTTTTTAAAATGTTTATTAAAAAGCCAATGAACATCATATTTTACAAAAAGAAAAAAAAAAATCATAAAATTAAAAAAAATAAATAATGCTTTTATCCCCAAGCAGGAGCATTGAAAAAAAATATTGACGCGAAATTATCCTCTGATTACTCTCCTCGTGTCGGGGCGTTCATCAATTCATTACACCCTCGCCTATACATTCTTATTTTATATATTATTTATGTACATGGTTTATCCTAATTCTGAAAAAAAAATCTTTATAAATACATATTGCTCGTTCATATGTGTCAATACAACTGCACTCGCTGCTGTAAGCAGCCTGGCATCAAATGACAACATAAAAAATATACTCCACGAGTCCTGTCTCAGCGTGTATTCCCCCACCATTGTGTGTATTCTTTCACCTTCTAATGTATTACCCTACGTGTGAATCTCGTCACATATTTGTGTATCCCTCATACATTCATATATATATATTACCCCACACCCCACTTTTTTCATATGTAGTTCCCTATTCCCTGTGTCTCCCTCCATCTGTGTCTCCCCCCATCTGTGTCTCTTTTCTTTTCGATGAGATTGGCTCCTGTTTTCTTTTTCTTTATCATTTTTTTTTTGGTTCACACTTATATTCACCCCGCGGCCCGCTTCCCCCCCCCCACCCTCCCACACCCCCGACCATTTACCGAAATGAGTAGACAGTTACTGAGTTACTGTTTTTTTTTGTTGTTGTTGTTGAATGATTGTATCTATGGTTGTGCTCGCTTTGTAGCTAGGACATCATGATACATCGAGATGTTGTCATCTTTCATACGTCCACCGATTATTCATCATGTCCTTAACCCCCACCCCCCCCCCCCAACCCCGGAAATTAAAAAAAGAATGTTTTACACCTTATCAATAGATCTGAAACTTCAGTCAATGCATCCAACGCGCCCTATATCCACGCATCCATAATTTCTTCATTGAAAAATCCATTTATCCATCATTGAATCTATGCATCATACATCTATACAACTACCGTTACATCGATCATGCATCTCAAACCCCGATCCATTATCTATATTTTCATAAGACCCTATCCCTGATCTTAACCCCCCCCCCCCATCCATCCCCGAATACAACCCCCCCCCCCCCCCCCCAAACAACTCTACGTCCATTCGTGTATCCAGGCTTATATCAAAGAATCGATTTAAAAATAATAATTTTTTTTTTTTTTTACAAACACCATATATGTCACATGTGCATGTCCTTCGAATCACCATGTTTACTGCGCAGTAATCGTACTCGCGGCACTGATCCCCACAGACTGCTCGCGATACCCGATAATGAGGCCCTGATGAGAGAAGATACCGAGTGCTGGATAGCCGCGTGGACGTGCAATTACTGGGGGTCAGTCAATGATAGGGCCGTAAGAGCCATACGGTGTGCAATAAACAACCGACATGTCAATGATAGACCCGATGGCACAACTGTGATTGGACGTCACTGCACTGCCGCAGGGGGGGGGCGCTGGTCTTAGCCCCCCCCCCCCCGTAACCTTTAACCGCACACTGCCGTCAAAGTAAAAAAAAAAACACGCACTGTTGTCATGGTAACTCTATACGGTCGTCATGCATGGTAAACACACACTGCCGTCATGGCAACGTTGCACTGTGGTCATAATACCACCCCCCCCCCCACTTCCGTCAGCTCAACACCACACTCTCTTCATAATACCTCTACACTCCCGTCATAGTGACTCCGCACTGTCGCCATAGTAACCCCACTGCTGTCATCGTAACCACACACTGCCGTAAAAATAAACGCACACTAATCAAAGTAACCACACACTGCATTCATACTTACCACACACTGACGTCATAGTTACCGTGCACTGTCGCACACACTGTTGTCATATGACATTTAACGTCAAAAACTTCTTATGACGCCTACTCTCAATGCATGACATTTAACATCTTCTGATGTGATAGTGATATTAAAGTAATGTCGTGACAGGGCATTTAACAACCATTTCTTGTGACACGTAGACCTTATCCCCTTGCGACCTTTAACCTATCTTTAATAAATGATGAACGCTGATATGCTACACATACACGACCTCAAAGTCCAATAGGGGCTAAAAAAAAGGTATGATGATGGCTGAACATACTGGAGGATGTCTGCAGATACTGGAGGATGACTGAAGATTCTTGAGGATGACTGAAGATACTGGAGGATGACTGAATATACTAAAGGATGACTGCAGATACTGGAGGATGACTGAAGATTCTTGAGGATGACTGAAGATACTGGAGGATGACTGAATATACTGGAGGATGACTGCAGATACTGGAGGGTGACTGCAGATACTGGAGGATGACTGCAGATACTGAAAGATGCCTGAAGCTGACGACTCAAAATGGCCGAAAATGGCAGAAAATGGCACCATGATATGGTGGAGGATATCTGTCATGGGTTGAAAGTAGCCAGATTTAGCTAAATGTGGCTAAATGTGGCAAAAAGTGGCACAAAATGGTTAAGACTATCGAAGGTAATGAAAGATAACCAAATATGATTTACATTAGCTAAAGATGCTCCAAGATTGCCGAGTGAGCAAAGATAAGCTGACAAAGTTCCAAGAGTAGTACATATACCTTCAGAACTATTCGAGAAATGGTAAAGCTCATTGACGTCTTCTTGTAGTTAACAATTGCGGAAAATTTAATACATATGTTTATGTATGTGTAACGAATAGGAATCCCTCTCATATACTCGTTGGGAATCCCTCTCTAATACTCGTGAGAAATCCCTCTCAAATACTTGTGAGGAATCCCTCTCAAATACGTGTATTGGGAATCCCTCTTAAATACGTGTATTGGGAATTCCTCTCAAAAACGTGTATTGGGAATCCCTCTCAAATACGTGTATTGCGAATCCCTCTCAAATGCCTCTCCCTTATAACCTCACACACACACGTTTGACGCTTCCTCCCGCACCTGAACCTACCTACACCCCACCTCACGTTACTCTTGTCTTGGAGTCAGTAATAATGTCGTCCGGCTACTCTCCAGCACTGTTCTTCAATTCCCCACTTTGAATACCATTGGTCAATCACGCTGCACGTCGTGATGAACAACATCGCTCTACGACCCCCGTGCGACATTAAATCTCTACCAGCTTAACCCCCCCCCCCCCCCCACCCTTCTTCCATTTCCCATCCCGGCGTACGCATCGGTACTCCAGTGGTCTCCCCCGAGAGACCACCTTTCGGAACGGTCCTCATCTCAGTCCCCTCTGTTCCTTAACAGGTCATTTCCTCATAAGGCACACTCCACAGCCAACCACCCACCCCACCTTCCCCTCCACCAAACGCAGAACGACGTGGTCCTTTCGTTGGCGCCGTCGCCATCTTAATTGGATGACCGTGCTCTTACAACAGAAATCAAAATGATCAGCGCGCTCCATCCTCTCTTCGGGTCATTATAGTTTCCAATTTTGTTTTTGTTCCGTTGCAACAAATTCTTTTAACGATGTTATTATAACTATATGGCACTAACAATGCCTTGTGATTTGTTATCGTCCGAGGACACCGGAGGCAAACGACATTGGTTTCGGATTTAAGGAGTAAATTTTACACCGAATCCGTGGAAATTGGTGTAAAAATGTTACATTTTACCAGAAAAAAAAGTTAACAATTCGTCAACCATTACCACCACCCCACCACCCAACTGCCATGTCAAGATTTGAAGTCTTATCCTAATAATTGTTTCGGCATCGCATATTTATATAGTTTACACCAGGCCTGCACAACATACGGCCCGCGGTCCCGCATGCGGCCCGCCAGCACCTACTTGGCGGCCCGCGAAGTAACGAAATATTCCTCCTTCTTCTTGTTTTCTTAATAGCTTTCGCTCCTCTCCTGCTATCTTTCGGCCCCGCACAAGTTTTTCTTAAAGTATCACGGCCCGCATACGTTTCTCATATTTCAATTCGGCCCACCTTACATTTTGAGTTGTGCAGGCCTGTTATACATATATCGACTTGTGAGTACCGCTAAGAACCCCATTTATAGTTTTATTATTTTGTTGTTTGCTTTTGTTTCGTCTCCAAACCCGAAAGACAGATTCTGCCCATTTTTTTCTTTCTTTTCTTTTTTGTCTGCCGGTCGTGTTTTGAGCTTGGCTAATTAAAAGTCTTTAATTCGAGATGAATATTTGATGAGCGAAATGGCTTCATCATCGAGGCTCTCACGTCGAGAGTGGAAATTTGCACGGAAAAGCCGAGAGCCGGCTCGGCCCCTCGGGACCGGCGTCTCCGGTTGGCTTATTTGCCGGTCGCGAAATGTCAGAAGGTGACATTTGAGTTGCTATAAATGACAGCACGGGCCTGGTGTTGGATAGTTATATTTGTAATATGAGATAAAAAGTTTAATTGTAAGCAGAAGAGGTTGGGGGGGGGGGGTTTACAGGCGGAAGAAGGAGTGTAATTTAAATGTAAGTTTATTGAAAAATATTTTTTTTAAAGTTAATTTTTGTTGTTGTTGTTTGTTGTCTATATGTATAAAACTCTCTTAAGTTTAGTTTAGCCTTTTCCCTGATTTCCATGAGAATAACCTCTAGCCCAGAGTTTTCAATGTGTGTTCCAAGAAAACCTCTTCTAAAATACTGTTAACTCGGACAACTTTTTTTCTCAGATGGAAAGAAAAAAGAAAACAAAAGGAGAGAAATAAAGAAATTCGTTCGTTTTTTTTCAAACAACACACAAATAACAAAAGTAATTATGTTGGCATCAATCTATTAATGTCATCACGGTGACAGATCTTTCATAAGAGATAAGACTGAGATGATCATATGCGCATTGAATTTAAAAATAAGTGCATTGAATTTAAAATAAGTGCATTGAATTTATAAAAAGTGCATTGAATTTATAAAAAGTGCATTGAATTTATACAAAGTGCAATGAATTTATAAAAAGTGCATTGAATTTATAAAAAGTGCCAAGAATTTATAAAAAGTGCATTGACTTTATAAAAAGTAAATTGACTTTATAATAAGTGCATTGAATTTATAATAAGTGCATTGAATTTATAATAAGTGCATTGAATTTATAATAAGTGCATTGAATTTAAGTCACAGATAATTCATTTTTTTACATATCAAAGTTTTTAAACAGCCGTTGTAACACTCAAGGATGTAGGGGGTTTATCGCAAGGGTTCCCTTGATACGCCGAATTGGGCCTGGGTATATCTTTGTGGTCCCGATAGTAAACTCCAACCTGGAATATTCGACGCTACGAGATGGAAGTGGATTTAAAAATCTGTGTTTCTCCTTTGCGAAGAAACCATGGGACAATTGTGCGACAGTAACATAAGAAACGGTCAGATAAGATAAGATAAGATATAATTAGATACGATTCTTTTATTGATACAAAAAAAGAAAATGGAAATGTTTTTTTTTTTTAAATTACTTTTTCACACCTTCAATTTTTAGCGCCACCAATAAATGCGTACGTTAACCAAGACAACATTTTCTTTACAATTATAAGAATGTAAACACAAGAAAACTAAAGTATCTTCACTAGTGTAGAAATCAGCCGTCGTTGAACTCCTTCGGCGAAAAATGAAGACTTCGATTAGTGATCATTTAGTTTTTGTAACGAAGCACTTTGAAATGCAATATAAACTAAATAGTCTGTATGTTGTATCTGCACTGTGATTGTGTTTGTAATCTAATCCTATTTGTTTTTTCCTTCCCCCTCCTTCTCTGACCCTCTGCCTCTGAGTCTGCCTTTTTTTTTTGGTGTGTGTGACTGTCTATACATTGGTTGATCGCCCGATTCTTGATAACTATTTCAAACCTTTTCACACGCGTTAAAAAAAAAAAAAAAAAAAAAAATTGATTGATAAAAAAAAAATATAAGAAGAATACATGTTAAAAAATAAATAAATTTAAGTTAAAAAAAATTTTTTTTAAAACTAACTTTGTTCCTTATGACTATTACAAGAAGGCAGATAACCTCGTCTAGCTTAAATATTTTGGATTCTTGCGAGCGGCTTTTCGCACAATGGTACCCTCACCACGAAAATACCCTCCTATTCTCCTCGTTGTTTTTTTGGTACACATCTTTATGTTTCTGTCTGCGCCTCCCCAGAGATACTCGTGGAGTGGAAAATCCAGCGCTTCCAGCAGTAATGAAAAACGCTTTTTATATAATACATTAATGCGGGAAAAAAAATTTGAACAAGAATTACAAAACACGAACAAATTAAAGTAAAAAAATAAATAAAATAAATCTAAATCCACTTTCCATAGAAAGAAACATTTTTTTTTATGCCCTAAGCGTCTTTTATGACGCAGGGCCCCTTGTGGCCCGGAAACATCTGAGGATCTAATCAGGGGCGGATAATGCTGAATTATTGAAAAATGTCATAGGGAGGCACGCGGCGTTCGGGGACAAGGTGGTGACAAAAGGCGGCCGACCGCGTGGAAAGGTAAGTCCCATCAGGTAAGAGGGACGAGCTCTGGCGGTGTGGTGAAAAGGACTCATCAGGTATGCCGACTCAATCTCCACGAGTGGATTCACCACGAGCCCGGGGATGTCTAGAGGGTTTTGCATTCTTTGTGTACCCACGCGTCAGCCACTGGTGCGCATCTCATGGAGAAGAGGGGAAAAAAAAATTTGTAGTGCAATAACGGTCACGACTTGAACGGGTGTAGCAACAGCTACCACTAGTCTTGGTGCTACAGCGGCTGGAAATCGGGCGGGGGTAAAAACTGCTGAAATTCGACGCAGTGTGGGAGAAAAAAAAACGGGGCATTTTCTTTAAGAGATGGCCCCTAAATCGTTCACAGGGCCCCACCCCATTAAGACAAGTTGTATATTCAATTACACGCAAACGTGCTGATGTATGTGGATTGGCGTTGACATTTATTACATTCAGGTGTTGTCTAGTCTCATCTGACATACTAATTATTAGCTAATAAGCAAAAAAAATAATCTATTTAGTTTATTAAATTTATTTTAAAAAAAATTTTTTTAGTCTCTCATTGTTCAACCGTTGAAATTGTATGGTTCATAAAATATTAATTTTTACAACTATGCTACCAAATAGTAAAGAAGCGAAATGTAAAACGAGAGAGATAAGGGCGGGTTCTCTCTGACGCCTCTGCCCGCGTAAATTAGATCTTACCATCACACCTGCATTCAGCATAATGTACACCTGCATTCAGCATAATGTACACCTGCATTCAGCATAATGTACACCTGCATTCAGCACAATGCACACCTGTATTCAGCATAATGCACACCTGCATTCAGCATAATGTACACCTGCATTCAGCATAATGTACACCTGCATTCAGCATAATGGACACCTGCATTCAGCATAATGTACACCTGCATTCAGCATAATGTACACCTGCATTCAGCATAATGGACACCTGCATTCAGCATAATGTACACCTGCATTCAGCATAATGTACACCTGCATTCAGCACAATGTACACCTGCATTCAGCATAATGTACACCTGCATTCAGCATAATGTACACCTGCATTCAGCATAATGTATACCTGCATTCAGCATAATGTACACCTGCATTCAGCACAATGTACACCTGCATTCAGCATAATGTACACCTGCATTCAGCATAATGTACACCTGCATTCAGCATAATGTACACCTGCATTCAGCATAATGTACACCTGCATTCAGCATAATGTACACCTGCATTCAGCATAATGTACACCTGCATTCAGCATAATGTACACCTGCATTCAGCATAATGTACACCTGCATTCAGCACAATGTACACCTGCATTCAGCACAATGTACACCTGCATTCAGCACAATGTACACCTACCTAAAAAAAAAAAAATTCCCTGGCATCAAGCCACGTCTGGAAGGTCTGCAGTTCTGACATGCACCCCCCCCCCCCCCCCCCCCCCCGCAATCAGTGTCCTCCACCTTTGTGTAGAGACGATGGTGAGCAGCGCGAGCCGATCATTCCATTCCACTCGGCAGCTCTGGCGTCATGTAGATAGGTGGTCCAGCATACGCATCCGGCTTATACTGTGGAAGGGATGCAGTACTGGGACGACGCCTAAATGAGTCTGAAAATGAGAGAGAGAGAGAGAAAGTTGTAGTCGAACGTAACCGATGATTAGCATAGATTATTTTATGCCACACACCAAAACAGTATTCAGCAGTGGTTCTCAACCGTCCTTATGCCGCGACCCTTTAATACGATGCCTCATGTCGTGGTGACCCCTCCAGCCCCCCCCCCCCCACCCCCAACCCTAAAATTATTCTCGCTGCTACTTCATAACCTGTGTTTTCCGATGGTCTTAAACGACCCCTGAGTAAGGGTCGTTCGACCCCCATACGAGTCGCAACCCACAAGCTGAGAACCGCTGGTATATAGTATACCAAAATTTAACGCTGCAAATATTTGGGGCAAGTTGCCTCATTTCAATCAAATCAATCAATGATCGACCATCTTTAAAAAAAAATTTAAAAATCATTGTTGAGGAGGCGGCGAGTTGGTGCTGCTGGGGGTCTTACTAAAAATATTCAAAATTTAAATGGAAATTTGTGTTGATCAGTTATATAAATACATGTTTCCTGTTATCTGTACCGTCCAATTTTTTTTGTTTAATTCGCTTTACAAAATGACCATCATGGACACCGTAATACTGGATTTGAGTTCGGAGTCGAAAAAAAAAAAACAACAGCATGATGTCAGTGGGATTTATTATTGACAGATCAGAGAGGGTCATCAGAGAGGGTCATCAGAGAGGGTCATCAGAGAGGGTCATCAGAGAGGGTCATCAGAGAGGGTCATCAGAGAGGGTCATCAGAGAGGGTCATCAGAGAGGGTCATCAGAGAGGGTCATCAGAGAGGGTCATCAGAGAGGGTCATCAGAGAGGGTCATCAGAGAGGGTCATCAGAGAGGGTCATCAGAGAGGGTCATCAGAGAGGGTCATCAGAGAGGGTCATCAGAGAGGGTCATCAGAGAGGGTCATCTCATTTTTGATGTGTTATCTCGTGAACAAAGTGATGTTAGGTTCATAACTGTTAGAGATGTGATCTGTAATGGTGTGCACTCTGCGTGTATGTGGTTTCATTGGGCTGTATTGTGTGGAGTATGTATGCTTACGTGTATTTGGAATGTATGCGGGGAGTGGGTTTGTTGTAGCTGGCGATTTATTAAACACATCATACACTGATTGAGAACCTTCGGTAGACAGAGAGCACTGTCCACGAGTTCTATGAAATGATTAAAAGTGGTACTGTGTAAAGAATTACGAATTACGGTTTAGTTAAGGGACGCAGTGCTTCAGTTGTATGCACGGACACCATACTGTTATGGGATAAAGCACTAAAAAGCAAAGCATCCAGTAAAGGGTCCATTATGTTATTCGGGTTTCACGTATGTATTGGGGGAGTCAATTGGATTATTTCTCTCCATGAATATAAATTCAAGCTACGCATATCTGTTTTAGGGGGTCGGGGGTGGGAGTGGATTGGGGGCTCATTGATTCGGTTTAGAGGTCCATAAACCCTTTTGTTATATGTGGATCTAATTGAGATTTGTGGATCAAATCAATATCCACGGATAATTTTTTTTTTTATATGTGAAAATTACCAGATAAAATTACAACCGGTCTTCATTTCGTTTATAATGATAGGTAAAGACAATATTGCCCCTTTCTACGCCACCCCCCCCCCCCCACACACACAATTTTTCTGAGCCTCCACAGACTGCCTAAGAGCTGTACGTCACTTGAAGAGCGAGGCACCTCAGCCGCAAACCAGTTAACTCCTTAATTTAGAGAGTAGCATTGGTCTACCAGACACCTCTCTTACTTTCGGAAAAGGGGGGGAGGTCTTGAAAATGGCGCCGGGTCTAGCGAACGATCTGTCACATACGCTCCCGGCATTCATGCATCTCGCGCGCCCCCAATGTTGCCCCCGCGCCGTACACCAGCACGTGCAAGGGCGTGCTGCTCCCTGAAGTTCTTCATCAAAGGTAGGCGCCAGCGGCGACAGGCGCTCCGAGAGCTGATGGTGCACTCGCTCCTTGTGGAACCGCGGCGGTGCCTCGGGTTATTTGGCGTCCAACTGCTCCCGTCAGAAAGCAGGTAACTACATTAGTGCTCGGCAACACGCTGAAGGCTCGAAATCAGAAAATGTGGATATTTTTCTCTTTCATCATGCGTGATGTTGTCTAAAACAAAATAATACACAAAAAAGCAAAAAAAACAATTTACAAAAACAACAACAAATATTATCAGAGGGATATTACTGATACCACAACTGGTATTTAATTACTTGTATAGAGATGATTTTTAAAAAAAATGAATTTGCATTAAAATAAGGCTGCGACTATTCCTACCCGGGTACCAGAAGTGAGAGGTTGGGACTAAAAAAACTATTTAAAATATTATTGTTGGGTTTGTAAGACACAATGAGGTATCAAAATGAAAGATAATTGAATGGACTATATGTTTGTAAACTTACTTCTTCAGTTTAACTAAAATAAACTGCCACAAATGACATCCGAAAAGCATTAGTAAAAATGAACCCGTACACGCAGCGCCGCCATTCGCACCCGGGTCCCATTAGACTCAGTGCTATTCGGATTTCATTTCTGGTAGTTTATTTTAGTTAAACTGAATAATTAAGTTTACAGACGTATATTTAAATATTTTTTTTTAATCCCAACCTCTAACTTCTGGTACCCGGGTACGAATTGCCACTTCGTTAAAATAATATTTCTTTTGAATATGCTTATACAAGTCAATTATAGTAAATCGGCAGAGCTTGTTTGGGGAGACTTTGCTCGCGGGGATCTCGTGGTGGAGAAGTTGAAGGTGTCGCTCAAACATCTATTTGTCCAATCATCACCTACGGCATCAACTTGCAGTGAATTCATCAATAATATCAGTTTTTTAAAATAGTTTTTTTTTTGTGTGTGTGTTGAGGGCCGTGGAGAGGGGTGTTCGTTTGTTATAGAGAAACTTATTCTTGGCCTTACGCAGATGCAGGCAGAAATAGTTGAAACAGATTGGTTTCGTTAGGATGGAGAGACTTATTTGTTCTCCAATCAGTCCAAGCCATACCCTAGACGTATGTGTGGAAAAATAGTGGAGTCTAATTACTTTTTTTAGCCTTAAAAGGGTGATAAATATACCTCACATTTCTAATATGATTAAGAGTGGTCCAAATGAGGCGCTGTCCGGGCAAATATTCTGCCTTATAATGCATGCAGTTTCAACCACTCACTTTTAAGGATTTAAATAATAATATAAAAAATAAAAAAAACAGCAACAAAAAACAACCTTTATTGTGTATATTTATCTTTAGGAAACCAGTGAAGAGATGAGACACAGACCGCCACATACACAGATCGACACATACACAGACTGTGAAATACATTAAAGGAATATCTTTCTTCTCAATATATTTAAAAAAAAAAATAATATTGTACTATACTATAGTCTGTAATCTCACCTGTAACCAATCATTTAGTTCATTAGTGAACGAGTGTTTAAATCAAAACAGGTTTCACCATTGTGGTTCCGGAATATGCGGCGTAAAAAAACCAAAAAAAAAATGCAGTAACAATCCCGACAATCCTGGTCATTACCCACCCGGGTTATAGCCCTTTTCATCAGAGCGCAATAAAGCCGTTGAATGCAATTTAACCGGTTGCTTCCCTTGATCACAGTTGAATTAGCTCCCCTCGCCTCACGGCCCACACGGCCCGGCCCCGGAGGCTTAGGGCATGTGGCTACTCGCCTTGCTAATGCCAAGCGAACGTTTCTGCATGCCAGACGCCCCTAGGACCAGACCGCACCCTGCCACGTTTCGGCGCCCACCGGTCCGGCCGACGTCTTTAAATTATCATTATTTTTAATTCAGACTGTCGTCTCAAAGTCTTTTGAAAGTATGAACTAAGAAAAGTTGGGTGAAGAAACGCTACCAAGGGACGACAGCGTACGTAAGATTGAATGCTGTGAGGGTACTCAAAGAGGAAACACCGGGAGAAGGCGCAGGGACGGAAAAGTTGAGGGCGCACGGAGGAGGCGCGATTTCACCATCATCGTGACCATGTAAAAGAAAAAAACGGTTTTAAGTTCTCTCTACATAAATTTCATAATATAATTTATATATATATAATTGGTCACTCCATGAGTTTTAAAAGAAAAAAGAAATAAGATCCACACATTTAAATGTTATCTTCAGTTAAAATTGTTGTTCCATTTTGAAACTGAGGAATGTGAACTATTTTAGTTGAAGTTTACAATGAGTAAAAAACATATAACTGTATTTTAAATTAAACAACCGTTTACAACAGGGGTTCTCAACCTTCTTAATGCCGCGACCCTTTATTATAGTCCCTCATGTTGTGGCGACACCCCCCCCCCACCCCCAACCACAAAATTATTTTCGTTGCTAATTCATGACTGTTAGAATAGGCAACCCCTGGGAAAGGTTCATTCGACCCCCAAAGTAGTCGCTACCCACATGTTGAGAACCGCTGCTTTACAACAAAGTCTTTCATAAATATCCGTTATATGCATTTTCGTTTGCATGTATGTATTTGTACGTGATCTATCATCTATGTATTTGTTAGTGATCTATCATCTATGTATTTGTACGTGATCTATCATCTATGTATTTGTACGTGATCTATCATCTTTGTATTTGTACGTGATCTATCCTTTATGTATTTGTACGTGATCTATCATCTATGTATTTTTACTGATCTATCATCTATGTGTTTGTACGTGATCTATCATCTATGTGATTATAGCAACTATTCTTTGGGTTTTTTTTTTTTTTTTTGGGGGGGGGGGTATGGTAATGGTTTTGACCAAACTAAGTTCTGTTAAGTCCTAATGGACTAAAAAATGTATTTAAATCCGAATACGCTACCAATTCAAAGCACCTAGCAACAGCTACACACTTGCTCCTCACCAACACATGCACCCACTGATCAAATCTTATTTCATTAATTTATCTTCCTCTTGAAAAACATGGGGAGGGGGGAAAACCCCGGATTTTGTGGGTTGCGTATTGGGTTGGTGCTGAAAATTTAAAAGTTAAAATAAATTCTAAACGATAACTATTAAAAGAATCACTTAGAACTAGATCTGGTCAAGTCCACGAGTTTTATCCAATGGAAAAAATTTTATGATGTGTATTTATTTATTTTTATTTTTTCAATCCATTATAATTTTAACTTCGCTTTTGAAAGTATGTTATGTGGAAAAAATATTTGGTAGGCTAAATGACCCAGTTCCCGTCATCGTATCGAGCTGAAACTTGGCACATAGACTTGTTGCCGAAAACATACTATCAAATTTTCAGCACCAATCCAATCAATTAGAATTTATTTTACTTCGACGAGACGTCCCTCACGAACTCGCGAAGAGACGTCCATCACCAAATCACGACGAGACGTCCATCACGAAATCACGAGACGTCCATTATGAAATCGCGACGAAACGTCCATCACGAAATCGCGACGAGACGTCCATTACGAAATCACGAGGCGTCCATTATGAAATCGCGGCGAGACGTCCATCACAAAATCGCGACGAGACGTCCATCACCAAATCACGACGAGACGTCCATTATGAAATTGCGACGAGACGTCCATTATGAAATCGCGACGAAACGTCCATCACGAAATCGCGACAGGACGTCCATCACGAAATCACGAGACGTCCATCACGAAATCGCGACGAGTCGTCCATTACGAAATCACGAGACGTCCATTATGAAATCGCGACAAGACGTCCATCACGAAATCACGAGACGTCCATCACGAAATCACGAGACGTCCATCACGAAATCGCCAAGGTTAATCTCTGAAAATCTGACACCCGGGGCTTAATTTTAAAATAATAAAAAAAGTAAAAGATTGTGATTTGAGAAATGACGTCTTTTACTTTGTTTTGTAAACACTTTGTGCAATTCTGTATTCATATAAACGCAGTAAGTATTTACTAATCATGATCATAATAAACCAATATGAATAAATGATCTATGTGAAATATTTTATTATTTTTGGGGATAATTCCTTCAACATTATACCATCTCAAAGATTACACCAAGACTGTCGATGATCAGTTTCCTGAGTTCATGTGGTTCCAATGACCAGACGCCGGAGTCACTTGCTTGCAAGTACAGCTATAAAAAAAAAGAATTTGATAACCAACCGGTAGGATCAGATTTTAACTGCTCCTACCTAAGTCGCCCTCAGAATGTGTCCCCAATTATCGAGTAATTGCTACCTGATCACAGAATCGTCTTGCAGGTAAGCCAGTCAACCCCTTAGGTCCCGAGGTCTTGCAGGTAAGTGAGCCGTTCACCTTAAGGTCTTGTTTCGTAACTAATACACGAGCACTAAAAGTCAAGCAGCAGACACCCTCTCCCCCCCCCCCCCACACACACATTATCCCAAACTACCACCCTTTTCAAAAAAATAAATAAAATGGTATCGGATGGCCGATGTCACTAGTAAACAAGCGATGATGCTGTACTCGAAAAGCTCATTCCACTTCAGAACTCAACCGCGACATCTCGTCTACTGTTCCGTCCTTCCACCGTTTCTGTTTCAAACTCTCGACCTCGGGTTTGAAAAAAAAAAGGGGGGGGGACGGTATCGATCCCGCGTTAGAGCGATACGTCACCGAAACTGACGCGTTGCTGGTGGCTATTTCAACCCACTTCGACACCGCAATTACGGTAATGGCCCGCCGAGATTTTTGTTTACAATAACTTCTTAACGATGCTTTAATGAGACCGAGGGAGCAGGCTTATTATAGGGGCTGATTACAAGAGCCGGACTGGTCGTGATGGGCTGGAGATGGGTTGCGGATGGGTCGGAGATGGGTCGGACTATTATTTTATTTTTTTTTAATGGAGGCCTGAACAAAAATTAATGGCGTCCAAAAAAAAAAAAAAAAAAAATTTTTTAGTCCAGGATGTTACAAAATGTTACGAGAATCAAAATGAGGATGAGTCAAAACATGTGCACCATCGATTCGGGCTAGTTTATGATGTAACAGTAACACTGGTGTCGTTACAGTAACACAGGTGTCGTGACAAAAATGTAATGCTCATTTATTTGGTTGTTGTCATTTGTTTTTTTTTATTTAAAAAAAGTGGGTGTGATAGCGCGTGGTGGTTGGGTCCGGTTGCGTCGGGTTGAGTCCGGTTGGGTTGGTGGGCGCTATATCATTCATAGAAACATTAGGACATTAAGTCTACAAAGGTATGTTCACGGATGTCTGTGAATCATTTTAAAGTTCGTTCGACGCATTTTTGTGTGTGCTGATAATCCATTTTAACATTTTGAAAGAAAAAAACAGACAACTTTGTATTTATTCACGAGATCACGACGAGACGTCCATCACGAAATCGCGACGAGACTTCCATCACGAAATCGCGACGAGACGTCCATCACGAAATCGCGACGAGACGTCCATCACCAAATCGCCAAGGATTATCTCTGAAAATCTAAGTGACACCCGGTGCTTAATTTTTAAATATTTTTAAAAGTTAAAAACGATGTTTTTAATTTGTTTTGTAAACACCTTGTGTAATCCTGTATTTATAAACAAAAACCGTTACGTAATTACTAATCCAGTATATGATGTCAAACGACACTAATAATCTAATATGGATGCAACTGATAATCATTTTACGAACTTTCTTGTGCTGGGGTCGGCAAAGTAGGATTCTAAATAATTCAGCGTTAGCAAACGACCTATAAGGGTCAACCAGCGCTATCATATTTAAAAATAGTACCAAGTATTATTTTTAGGCGGTCCTAGTTTCAGTAATGAAAATAGTAATTTTTAAAAATATGTTTTTGTTTAAATTTTCTTTTAAACAAATCTGTTTTAAGAGCTTGTTCGCCAGAATTTCTGCTTTTGGTGGCACTGGAATAGATCTAACGCTCAGTAAAACAAAATAAACACGTGTATTTGAATTCGGAATGCTTTATCGTGGCATCGATACCGCTCTAACGGGACAAATACGATTCACTGACCCAGAATGCCTATTCACCAAAGACGTTTTTTCTTTAAGAAGGATGGGGGATCAAATATCGACAAATCGCACCAACATGATTTGATATGGGGGTATAATTCAAATATCGACAAATCGCACCAACATGATTTGATATAGGGGTATAATTAGAAGTGCTTACAGCCGGCATTTGCTAAAAGTATTAAAAAAAAGAAAAAAACGACAAAAATTACCTGATTAAGCCCCCCCCCCCCCCGGAACCTCGGGGGCATCCACCCAATAGAACCTTACACGTGAGAGGGAGGGCAGGGCGGGGGTGGGTGGGTAGAGATTACCGTGGTGGACAAGGTGGTTGGGCGAAAAAGGGGGGGGGATGTCTTCATTTGCTGTAGTGAAATAAATTATACCCTCATTTCCAACTAGATGACATGCTACTCCAGGAAGTCGGAGTCGTCAAGCCCTTGAGTCACATGGGTGGAGTATATTTGGCTCTTGAGTCACATGGGTCGAAAATACTTGGCTCTTTAGTGACATGGGTTGAATATACTTGGCTCTTGAGTCACGCGGGGAAAATATATTTGCCTCGAAGCAGAAATGAGATGCCAACTCCAGATATCCCGGTCATGCCCCCCCCCCCCACACACACACAAATACATGTAAAGAAAAGTAGAGACGTTCTGCTTCTTCAGCGCGTCATCAATAAATGAATTTGAGATGATCGGATCTTTATCTTGGAGATGATCGGATCTTTAACTTTGAGATGATCGGATCTTTAACCCCCACTGCCTAATCCTCAAAGCAAGTCATTATTATTTGTCCAGTATCACGGGATGGTCAAGTTGTGTCTCATACCACTATCGCCTGGGGGGAGGGGGGCGTACTTAAATATGTTGATCACACTTATAACATATGCGAGGCAAGTTTGGATAGCAGGTTTGACGATATTTAACAGTGACCAAAGTTAGATGGTGGCAAATGTAAAGGGTGGGGTTTACGCTGTGTTTTGAAATGCTTCGGTTTATGTAGGCTTATACGTATTATCGCATTCGGCCCCCCAGGTGGCTTGTGGAGATCGGATTATGTCATGGTTTAGGGATCGCAACTTGTATGTGTGTGTGTGTGTATACTTATGAGAGGGGTTGTTTTTTCTTAACAACGTAGACCAGACACGTTCCCATGAACAATGACAATGAGGCAATACTCAGTCAAAACCGGAGAGATAAATGTATATTATGAAGAATACAAGGGGCTCATGTAAGGTCAATCATTCAACGAGGTCAAATTTGACCATTTTCAAGCAATCCATAAAATAATAACGGCCTTGCTAGAAGAGTCTTTTTTCAACGTCACGTCTGATTCCAACAGACGAGCACAAACCTCTCCGCGCCCCCACCCCCCACATGTTTAGTGGTGTACTCACGCGGCTTTTATGGGGACCTGGACGCCAACTCATGGCGTGTGCGTGTGTGTTGCCGTCTGCTCTCTGCCTAAACTCCTCTCTTTGTGAGGAATAATTCGAAATGACATCTCGAACATTAACGGCCACGCAGAGCCGTAAAGATTGCACGTCCCAAATCCTCACCCGTGCTCGCACGTTTAATGCCTCATTTCATTTCATTTCATTCTTCTTTTTTTTTCTTTTGGAATCGTATTAATAAATATATTTGTTGTTATTACGCAGAAGACCAGAATATATTGTGTTACTTGTTCACTCGTGGTGTAAAAATCTTGGAGTGTTGGGGACTTTGTGGCTCTCGAGTCCTTATCGTTCCACGGATGTCGTCTGAAATTTGGTTTGGCGTCGGAGGTTGGTCAATGGCCATAATGAACTCGTTGTCCGCATTGCAGTAAGACTCGTTGTTCGCAATGCGTAGATTTAGAGCTTTTTCAAGATAAGTTACAAACTTTGAAAATAATCGATCTTTCGTGAACGTTTTTATTTCTGACTCATCGATTTCGATCAGGAATTTGTGTCTGCTCAACATCACTATAATGTAGCAAGTTGTTATTGATAACAAATTAAACGACCCCTAAAAACAAAAGTGTTTTTTTCCCCGTACAAATCCTTTTTCAAATGCAGTGGGGAGCAACGGGGGTAAGGCTGACAAAATATTCACCCAGAGTAACGCACTTTATATGAATGAAAGTTTGACAGAATGTGTTGTCAACGGCAAACGAGTCTGTGTGCCAAGTGTCAGCTCGATAGCTTGACGGGAACTGGGGGCAATTAGCCCGTCCGAAGATTTTGCCACCCAGTCCTTCCGCCAGCCAGCCATGAACAAAAGCGATGTTAATATGAAGGATTTAAAAAAAAGAGATAACTATGTATGATGTACGGGAATAGTTAATAGTTAATGGATCCACAGTACGCTATTTATAATCTAAAAAAATATCCACAAAGAATTATATAGATGCGGTATTACATGAGAGAAAATATATAAAAATTCAAACCCGACCTGCTAATGCAGCGTTCAAAACCCACGTTGAGATCCCAAGTTCACACCACAACATTAAATCCCGCAATATAGTCGCACCCCTAGTTTCTACCTTCAAACCTCACCGGCAATTACCATCTGCAAACCACACAATAATATTTTATCTTGAAATCCCGGCTCTTAACATTTTACGTTCATATCGCACTTTCAATAAAAAAAAAAAACAACGTTCTGATATGCACTAATTTAAAACTTCAGATTTAATCTTAAAATCCAACCTTAAAATCCCACCCTAATATCACTATAGGCATCAACCATTAAGTCAAACCTTCAAATCCAAACTTCAAACACCACCCTTGAATCCCACATTTAAACAACCTTTAAATGTCACGCTCAAATCCCACCTTAAAATCCCACCTTAAGCCTCCCACTCAAACTTCGCACTCAAATACCACCTTAAAACCCCACAACTAAAACCTACATTCTAATTTCACCCCTGCTTCCGAATTCCAAATCCCACCAAAAAAACAAAAAACACCTTCAAAACCCACCCTAACATCTAACCTTCAAATCCCATCTTAACATCTCACCGTCAAATCCCACCTTAACATCTCACGTTTAAATCCCATCCTAACATCTCACCTTCAAAACCACCCTAACATCTCACCTTCAAAACCCACCCTAAAATCTCACCTTCAAATCACACCCTAACATCTCACCATCAAATCCCACCCTAACACCTCACCTTCAAATCCCACCTAACATCTCACCTTCAAATCCCACCCTAACATCTCACCTTCAAAACCCACTTTAACATCTCACCTTCAAATCCCACCCCAACATCTCACCTTCAAATCCCACCCTCACATCTCACCTTCATATCCCATTTTTGTTCGTTAAAATCTCACCTTGATGTCCCCTAGCACTATTTGATTTTACAGCCGTCATTAAAACCTGTTTCAGCAATGGGGTCCCTTGCCTATTACCGGCATTCCATAAAACCAGGGAGGCCATATGGCCGAAATTCATTACAAAATCCTATTACCAACAAGCGCCCAATAGAGAGGGGGGGGGGGCCCGCGGTGGCGCTATAACTCTTAAAGAAATTACGTTTTTTTTTGTTAGATCAAAAAGCTCGCGCAGAGGGATTGGGTGACAGCCTCGAAGGTGGGTTTTTTTTCAAAGAGGCAACCCCATTTCCAGGGTAGCGATTTGGTTATAACCGGAAACAAAGGTTACTCTTGAATCATAAAATCTATATACAGTCCCTTGCGCCGGCGATTGAGAACCGGGATGTGCAGCTAACTTATATATATATATATATAAAATTGTATTGCAGTTTCATTTAAAATTATATAAGCGTATACTAAAAACAAAAAGACGGACACAAACACATAACAACAACCACAGCAACAACCCCTCCACATACACACACAAAAGAGTATGAATAAGTAAAACAATCAAGACGAACCGACGCAGCTGGTGGTTTGTAAATGCAATGGCAACAAGCTGAAGCCATTATATACAATTATTTAGAAAACTTATTTGTGACCAAAAAAAATATTTAAACAAATCAATGACACAGCGATTCAACCGGTAAGACTTGGTTTTTAAAAAAAAAATACTTTGAAAATATTTTTTTATTCTTTCTTCTTATGCCTTTTTACCCCATCTGGGGCATATGCCGTCTACAATAATTTTCCATTCACCGCGGTCAAGTGCTTTCCTTTCCAGTTGCTTCCAGGTGCATCCCATGGTGGGCGTGTCTGTCTCTAGCTGGCGTCTAGATGTCTTCTTAGGCCTTCCTCTCTTTCTTTTTCCATGTGGATTCCATGTTAAGGATTGTCTTTAAGACACAATGTAAATATATTTAAATATGTGCATGGTTCGTTGTGTCTGTACTCAGTTGTACTCTTTTTGTCGTCACCCCAAGTTTTACCTATATGCCAACCTTGGACCCTACATGTTACACATATGCCAAATTAGACCCTAAAGGTTAGACATGTTATGCCAACATTGGACCCTACATGTTACACATATGCCAACATTGGACCCCACATGTTACACATATGCCAAATGAGACCCTAAAGGTTAGTCATATTATGCAAACATTGGACCACACATGTTACACATATGCCAATCTTGGACTCTAACTGTTAGACATACGCCATCATTTGACCCTAAATGTTGCCCCTATGCCAGCACTGGACGCTACATGTTGCTCATATGACAACCTTGCAACCCTCCTTGTCATCCACCATCCAGATATCTATCATCGTCTATCCCCCGGAGTTTGCAAGCTAGGTCACGGAGTGTTTGAAGTAGGATTACTACAAGTTTACCCGATAAGTGCAATTTTAACGCAAGATTTTAATACAACTGGTTTTCCGTGTGCAACACCTGGCACGCGTGCCGTAGGTGGGCGGCACTCCTCGTATCCGGAAATTTGATCGAAAGAAATTTCGTCGACGGAAAATTGATAGACAGAAATTTGATCGAACGGAAATTTGGTCGAATCTTTTTTTCAGTTCAGACGTTAAAATTTTCGTCAAATTTCTTTTTGAACGCGCTATACTATATAGTAAAACAAAATAAGATTGAACTGAAAAAAAGATTCGACCAAATTTCCGTACGATCAAATTTCTGTCGATCAATTTTCCGTCGACGAAATTTCTTTCGATCAAATTTCCGGTAACCGCATTCCTAGGTCTATGCATCTCACCGATATTGCCTTCTGTTTCACCTACATGACACCCTCTATATCGTTGTTTCCCAAAGTGTGGTACGCGTTCTCCCCGGAGGTACGGGAAGAGTTTGGTTTGGGGGGTGGGGGTGGGTAGGCGCTGTACCGGTATTTATGATTTTTTAAATTGTTATCAACGTTCAAGAACATGCATTTTTTTTTAAAGGAGGGGTAGTCAGTGTTAAGAAAATTATTTACAGTGTTACACAGATGTTGAAAGTTTGGGAACCACTGCTCTATATCATCGCACCCGCCATGTTCCAATGATATAGCTATCTTGTTTCCTATCATGATATCAAAGCCCCCCCCCCCTAATTATACCATAATTTCTTCTCCCCTGGTGAAATATAATCACCACAATCCAAAAATATATTTGAGGCAACCAAAATTCTATAATAACAACGGAGTCAATTTTAATGCAAGTACACACCAGGTATACACGAAAAAAATTATTGCTAGTATGTTTTTCACCGTTTCAAAGTTAATGTTTTACAATATAGGGGGCCCGTGCACTTGATAAATATTTATCAACTCTGTTGTTGGGTGGCCCCCCGTGCGATCCGACAGCGTACATTTTAATGTCTCCACGTCTGCGGTGACATATCCCACGCAATAACCATAAGAACCAGGATCTCCGCGGGGCAGGAGACGACCGCCGACACTTTGAGAATCGCCCGTCTGCGAAGATAAGTCAGTTTTCCCCGGTAGGGGACGGACGCACGGCGCGGCCATTTTTGTGTGTTTTTTTTACTGCAGCAGACGACATGAAGCTTGTAAAGTTTGCAAAGGGATTAAATGCCGCGTACACGGCGAGATTACGCTTCATGGCTTTTTAACGTCACATCCGCTGCCGACCGCGCAGCATGACGTCATCGCCGAACAAGATGGAGGACGGGGCTCGTGCCGAGCCGGTAACCCCGGTTTAATGCTGCAGGAATTGTGGGAGGGATGGACAACCTCGTATCAGGCTACGGCAGTAAATAAAATTTTTCAAATTTTTAAGCCCCCCCCCCCACTCCGAGCGGAAGTGGGCTATTTGCGCTGCACCAACAGTAGAATTTTGGGACATTTGTATTGGTCGAGCAATGATATGTTACTATCGCTGAAGGAGATTTTCAACGATGCTTTAAAATACGTGTTAAAAGGTTAATTGTTATTTCAACAAAACAAAACAAAAAAAAAAACAAAAAAAAGTGCTATTTTAAAAACAATCGTGTATCTCTATGCAATGTTTAGCCATTTCTCTAAGCAATATTTAGTAATTTCTCTAGTCTATGCAAAGTTTTGTCATTTCTCTATGCAAATGTTAGCCATTTCTGCTAAAATAAAGTTTAGCCATTTCTCTATGCAAAGTTTAGCCAATTCTCTTTACAATCTTTTGCCATTTGTCTATGCAAAGTTTAGCCATTTCTCTATGCAATGCTCAGCCTTGAGTTACACCATAGCGTGAGATACTGGTACTGGTTCTTTATTATCTGCGGTTTCTTGCGTGCCTTATGATCCGGTCATGGAGAAGCAGTCTCGGCTGCACCTCTCGGCTTTCATTTTTGCCTTTTCTGTACAAGGCCTTCGTTTATCACATCCTCGGACTGGTGGATTCTTATATTCACTAATATTCTCACATCTGACTGGTGGATTCTTATATTCACTGATACTCTCCCATCTGACTGGTGGATTCTTATATTCATTGATATTCTCCCATCTGACTGGTGGATTCTTATATTCACTGCACGTATGAATATATGTGTGAGTGTAGGTATGCATGCATGTATGTGTATGTTCGTATACAAAATGCATGCATCTATGTATGAATGTATATATATGGATAGGTGGATGGATCACAGTTAATTCAAAGCTAATGATAATGTAACGCGCTATCTAGTATTAAGCTGCTGCTCATGATAGCAAACCATGCCTGGGTACGTCCATTTAGCTAACATTTAGCTTTTAAGAGTTGTTACAATCCAATGTACAGGAAGCGTGCAGCCCTCGTAGCACACAGTGATTTCGTAAGACTTTGTCTTCCTTGTATGTGTCCATATATTAGTTTGTCTGTGGTCGAGTCTGCTATCTCTATCTTGACCCACTTCATGATACCCAAACCGCGCTGAAAACTGTGTACATTAAACCCCACCACCCCTGTGATCAGTGGGTCACCAGCGAGTTCCAGCTCGACCGGACAACAAGAAGTGGGTCAAGATTGAGGTGCAAGTAAGAGGTCACTCAAGGGTAAATGAAAGTCCCTGAATATCAATTTATCATGAATATTTTTTTTATTTTTCTTTTACACTTTAGCTGCGTGGGTGTATACAAATTGGACAGCCGTAAGCAAGTCAAGATTAAGATGCGATGTAGAGGTCACTAAAGGACAGGGATGTCATTTGGGTAGGGCAGAGTGGGGCATTCTGCCGCCCCCCCTTTAAATGTGCGTGTTTTATTTAAATTGGTATGCACTGTGGCGCCTCCAGTAACAACTGAACAAGCCGACCAAGTTTTGGTTTTGATCCCCCTACCCACCATTTTTGAAAAAACTTAAAATCACGCCCCTGCTCACGGGTAAGCGGAGGTCACTGGGGACCACTGACCATCAAATTTTATTATTTTTTTTTTTTCATTGTCTTCGATGTCGGGTAAATGTACAAAGTTGAAGCTCAATCGGACACAAGGAAGTGGGTCAAAATTGAGATGGAAAATAGGGGACACACAAGGTTAAGTGGAGGTCACTGGTGATCTGAATTTTTTTTTCTTTTTAGTTATCGGAGATGGGAACTGTACAATTTTTTAAGCTTAATTGGGAATCGGGAAGTGGGTAAAAATTTGTGATGCAAAATTTTACACATAGATCTCACTCAAGGGTAAAAATGAAGGTCACTGGTGACCTACTGGCCATGGAGGTTCTTACTGTCATCGGAAGTGGGTTAGTGTAAAATGTTTCAGGTCATTTGAAACTCGGGAAGTGTGTCAAAAAAGAGATCCAATATTCCACAACAAACAAACAAGAATGGAAAGCAAAGAAAACGTGTTTTTTCAAGGGAAACAATTTTGTGTAACACTTGTGTATCTATTAGAGATATAATGGAGCACTGTACGAGATTGATTTATTTATTTTTGTTAAGTTCCTTTTTTTAAAAAAGAAATGTAATATAAAAATCACCCACAATAACTTTAAAATTCCTAAATAAGTATTTAAAAAAAAAGTTATTTAGCATTTTTAAATACTATGCATTTTATATTTTATTATATTTATAAGTAAGTTCCAATCTCCTAACTTCCTATGATTTTAGATGTGTGTTCAACTAAAGTCCACCAAACTTCGATCCCTACATTTAGGGATACATGACATCAATGCATGAATAACTCAACGAATACACAGGTCATTGTATTATCTTACTACATTTCTGCAAGTCACAAAATGCATTTCTACTACCGTGTTTCGCTCATAATGGATATTAAAATAATTTAAAATATAAAACCGGGTCATCGCTTACATTACACTGTAAGCCTAGACCAGTGGTCGGCAAACTCATTAGTCAAAAGGGCCAAAAATCAGCAGGAGGACGATAAAAAAAAAAAAATTTAAGAGCCAAATTTCTCTTCAGGAACACATTTTTACGGAGTCAAAACCGATTTGTGGCCGCCTGGCCGAGCCGCACTCAGGTCGCTAAAGAGCCGCACTCGGGTAGCTAAAGATCCGCGTCTTTCCGACCACTGGCCTAGAATATTATGGGGCAATATTTGTTGATCTACTTATAATTAAGTACACAGTTTAAAGAGGCGACGGCGTCAATTTCCTCGGGTAATTTCCGATGTATTCTTGTGAATAAATGTTTAGTCGTCTTTGTTATGGACGTATCTCTGATGTTCATTTTTTTTGGAGAAGTTTTCACCTTACAATAAAAGTAAAATACAATTGTTCAGAGTTGTAAAATTATATTTATGAATGTAAATTATACTTATTTTTTTTTTATTCTAACGTATTAATCACAAACTTTTCCATTCATTGTCCATGTCCTTATTGAAAATACATTGTCTAGGCGTATGACTAGGTCTCTGTTTTTAACACTATGAAAAAGAACCCAAAAAAATATGAAAAACTGCAAATTCTGAAGTTCTAACGAACTCTTGCAGACTATTCATATAAGGTCATATTTTGACCGGACTGACCGTAAATTTCCGGACGGTTCGCAGCCCTGCCCCCTAATGGTGATGTTCTCATTGTGATGTTCTCATTGACATTGTGATGTTCTCTGACATACATTATAGGGGACGGCGGTCGATGAGCGTTCGGATACAAAAGCCACAGAATATAGACATTAAGACACGCGAACTGAAGACGCTCCAGTGACGTCCTAGGGCCGCAGGGCCGCGTACACGTTTAATTATGCAAGGGGGAGTCAAGCGACTACCTGCACTCGGGTAGGAGTCGTCCGCGTGGCCAACATCTGGTGTGGAGAGGACCGCCGTTGTGCTGACCATCGAAATATTTTCAATGAAAATTACCATATGTGCGTAGCAGAATAGTGGGGTTTTTGTGTGTTTTTTTTTCTATAATACGAAGTAATACGGAGTATAAATTATATGGGGAACGCCGTAGATCCTGCTTTGTAAGTTTGAGGAATAATTCGCATTTAGATCTAGTCTGCTTTCACGAATGTCGAAAATTGCACACTTAATTAATAGCGTGGTGTACATATTTCATGGGAGGCCACCGGCCTATCAACACGACTGACTGGATTAAAGCCCTTGACAGAAGTCGTATTAAAAGAGACTAACGAATAATAATAATTTTAAAAAATTAGAGTGGGGGGCGCGCTACAGATCAATTCATGATGAAATAATTTTCTAATGAGCAACGGGAAATTATTATAGTGTAGATTGTAAGGAATAGAGAATATTAATTTTACTGAGGGAGTGAGCCAAGGCATACGGGAGTTTCTCCCTCTCGTCCTCCTTTATTGTGTGCAAGGGGGCAACATTACACTACGTGGAGGGATGACACGTTGATACCGTTCATGGAGACTGTCAGAGATGCTTTACCATTGAAAGAGACTGTCAGAGATTCCCTACCATTGAAAGAGACTGTCAGAGATTCCCTACCATTGAAAGAGACTGTCAGAGATTCCCTACCATTGAAAGAGACTGTCAGAGATTCCCTACCACTGAAAGAGACTGTCAGAGATTCCCTACCATTGAAAGAGACTGTCAGAGATTTCTTACCATTGAAAGAGACTGTCAGAGATTCCCTACCATTGAAAGAGACTGTCAGAGATTCCTTACCATTGAAAGAGACTGTCGAAGATTCCTTACCATTGAAAGAGACTGTCAGAGATTCCCTACCATTGAAAGAGACTGTCAGAGATTCCCTACCATTGAAAGAGACTGTCAGAGATTCCCTACCATTGAAAGAGACTGTCAGAGATTTCTTACCATTGAAAGAGACTGTCAGAGATTCCCTACCATTGAAAGAGACTGTCAGAGATTCCTTACCATTGAAACAGACTGTCGAAGATTCCTTACCATTGAAAGAGACTGTCAGAGATGCGTTACAAGACGAGTCAAAAGATGTAAACTGATCCGTCCAAAATAACGTGTTTTAAAATAGTCGTGTTTCTTCTGTGCAAAGTTTAGTCATTTCTCTCTGCAAAATTTAGCGATTTCTCAATGACAAGTTTAGCCTAGCAATTTCTCTTAGCAAAGTTTAGTCATTGCTCTCTATGCAAAGTGTAGCGATTTTCTATGAAAATTATAGCCATGCTCTCGGGTAAATGCAAATCACGCTCACAATTGTTTATCATAGAAAAGTATATATGTAAGCTACATACATCTACATCTATTTGTGGGATATGTTTGTATCAAACAAATTGTATTAATTAATTTTTTTTTCTTATGTACAACGCTAAGGCGTTTAGTCGCTCAATGTTTGCCATAATTGAGACTGCAAGCTAAACCGCTATAATCTTATAATATAATCAGCAAGCTATTTTAGCCGTAACCCCCCCCCCCCCCCGGACACCCTCAACTTCCGACTACTAGTTTCCGAGTTTCTGTAATGAAATACCCCCCCCCCCCCCCCCCCCCCACATAAACTTCCGACTACTAGTTTCCGAAATGAAATACCCCCCCCCCCCAAACCCAACTTCCCCTATCAGATTATAAGGTCATTTGAATAACACACAAGCAGGCGAGCAAACAAAGAAACACAAGCACACGATAATAATTTTTTTTTTAAAAGTAAGAAATCAATAGGCATCAAATGGTCCATTCATAAGACCGACATTTTTTTTTTAATTTCCCCATTAAAGACAGCGAACGTTGTAATCACGTGATGCATTTTGGCTTTTGTTATGCCAAAGAAACAGTATAGAGACAATACAATGATATCAATAATATTTATTAATAAAAATAATAATGATGGCGACATAAACATCCCGCTTATTCCATGACCACACCAATTTAAAAAAAAACAAAAAACAACTATATGCAGGAATTCAATGATGAAAATGTCAATCGAAAACCCCCCCCCCCTCCCCCGCCCCGAACATGATAATGATAAAGCGATATTCTATTCTCTATATCTCATTGTTGAAAACAGATAGCCCCATTTTTTTAAACACAGCCTCTCACACTTTCGGTAGACAAGCGTATGAGTTGACGCCGCGCCGCGACCGGCAGGTGAATCCGCCCTGTCCCAGGATCCACACTAACAGTAAATAAATTACACAACAGAATGACAGGAATGATTTTTTTACAAAGGCAACACATTGTTACTTTAAAACAGGCTTCGGCAAACCAATTTTTTAATTATTATTATTATTATTATTTTTTTATTTTTTTTTGTCGAGGGCCGGAGAGAACTTTTTGTCAGTCAGAATTACTCGTCGTTCAGCAGTTCTCGTCGCCAAGAATATCCCGTCGGTAAGAAGGTCCCGTCGGTTAGAATTCCTTGTCGGTAAGAAGTTCTTGTCTGTAAGAAGGTCTCGTCGGCAAGAATATCCCGTCGGTAAGAAGGTCCCGTCGGTTAGAATTCCTTGTCGGTAAGAAGTTCTTGTATGTAAGAAGGTCTCGTCGGCAAGAATTTCTCGTCGGTATGAAGGTCTCGTCGCCAAGAATATCCCGTCGGTAAGAAGGTCCCGTCGGTTAGAATTCCTTGTCGGTAAGAAGTTCTTGTCTGTAAGAAGGTCTCGTCGGCAAGAATTTCTCGTCGGTAAGAAGGTCTCGTCGCCAAGAATATCCCGTCGGTAAGAAGTTCCCGTCGGTTAGAATTCCTTGTCGGTAAGAAGTTCTTGTCTGTAAGAAGGTCTCGTCGGCAAGAATTTCTCGTCGGTAAGAAGTTCTCGTCGCCAGGAATATCCCGTCGGTAAGAAGGTCCCGTCGGTTAGAATTCCTTGTCGGTAAGAAGTTCTTGTCTGTAAGAAGGTCTCGTCGGCAAGAATTTCTCGTCGGTAAGAAGTTCTCGTCGCCAAGAATATCCCGTCGGTAAGAAGGTCCCGTCGGTTAGAATTCCTTGTCGGTAAGAAGTTCTTGTCTGTAAGAAGGTCTCGTCGGAAAGAATTTCTCGTCGGTAAGAAGGTCTCGTCGCCAAGAATATCCCGTCGGTAAGAAGGTCCCGTCGGTTAGAATTCCTTGTCGGTAAGAAGTTCTTGTCTGTAAGAAGGTCTCGTCGGAAAAAATTTCTCGTCGGTAAGAAGGTCTCGTCGGCAAGAATTTCTCATCGGTAAGAAGGTCTCGTCGGCAAGAATTTCTCGTCGGTAAGAAGGTCTCGTCGGCAAGAATTTCTCGTCGGTAAGAAGGTCTCGTCGGCAAGAATTTCTCGTCGGTAAGAAGGTCCCGCCGGGCATTTTCACACCAGTGAGAAATATTGAAACCCTTAATGGAAACCAATCACTTGGCCTCAGCGTTAAATTCCATTTTGTTTCAAAATAAGTTTGGACGAAAATTCTATATGATGTAAGCTTACCTAAAACAATTTTCCATTGGAGAGTTACAACTAGACGCTGAGTCTATAACAAATTTCCATTGGAGAGTTACAATTAGAAGCTGAATCTTCTTGATTCTATTGGATGGATCACGCCATAATTAATGTTTTACACAGATGATGATTTATGACCATTATGTTCATAATGAAGTTGTAAATTTAAAAAAAAAACGATATTATAAATTTAAGTTGATAAGCTCCTGGCGGGTCAGATAAACAGAAATCGAGGGCCGGATCCGACCCGCAGGCCACAGTTTAACAAACCCTGCTTGAATGATTAGAAGTAAGACATTCTTAATTTGGCATTAAAGGCCCCTGGTGCGAGGAAAGGGGAATTATATTAAACAGAGTGGAGGAACAGAAAAATATTTTAAATCATAAGGCGTCTTAGGAGTATAAAACTATAAGAACCACTGTAACGTGCCTTTCATTTAACGGGGTCATTCAGTTTAAAATTGGCCTTAAGAAAATAGATTAAAAATACATGCAGATATAATTAAAACTGACATTCCAGTATTCACTGTACAATTTTTAACACAAACACATCATTAGGTTAACTCAAGAATTGACCGGTTAAGTCGTCCAAGTATATGTCCAAGTCAGGCTAAATTGACCAGTGACTTAAGTCAATCTAAAATGGAGGCCGAGTCAGGCTGAATTGACCAGTGACCAAACCACTGTGTCCTCGTCACAGCCCTGTGTGTAGCGTCTTTGGCGTTTCGCTCACAGAAAGATCAAATATCAGAACTCGGTGCTGCCATTTGTTTCAGATCAAGACCTACTCTCTGTGCACGCAGTACACTAGTCCTACTCTCTGTGCACGCAGTACACTAGACCTACTCTCTGTGCACGCAGTACACTAGACCTACTCTCTGTCCACGCAGTACACTAGACCTACTCTCTGTCCACGGAGTACACTAGATCTACTCTCTGTCCACGCAGTACACTATACCTACTCTCTGTCCACGGAGTACACTAGATCTACTCTCTGTCCACGCAGTACACTAGACCTACTCTCTGTCCACGCAGTACACTAGACCTACTCTCTGTCTACTCAGTACACTAGACCTGCTCTCTGTCCACGCAGTACACTAGACCTACTCTCTGTCCACGCAGTACACTAGACCTACTCTCTGTCCACGCAATACACCAGGCCTACTCTCTGTCCACGCAGTACACTAGACCTAATCTCCGTCCACGCAGCAAACTAGACCTTCTCTCTGTCCACACAGTACACTAGACATGCTCTCTGTCCACGCAGTACACTAGACCTGCTCTCTGTCCAAGCAGTACACTAGACATACTCTCTGTCCAAGCAGTACACTAGACCTAATCTCCGTCCACGCAGCAAACTAGACCTTCTCTCTGTCCACACAGTACACTAGACCTGCTCTCTGTCCACGCAGTACACTAGACCTGCTCTCTGTCCAAGCAGTACACTAGACCTACTCTCTGTCCACGCAGTACACTAGGCCTACTCTCTGTCCACGCAGTACACTAGACCTACTCTCTGTCCACTCAGTACACTAGACCTGCTCTCTGTCCACGCAGTACACTAGATCTACTCTCTGTCCACGCAGTACACTAGACCTACTCTCTGTCCACACAGTACACTAGACCTGCTCTCTGTCCACGCAGTACACTAGACCTACTCTCTGTCCACGCAGTACACTAGACCTACTCTCTGTCCACGCAGTACACTAGACCTACGTTATATGTTACCGAGCCCCCAAAGGTCAGCCAAAGGCGAGGCAAGGTCACACTGAGACGGGTTAAGGTCACGTTGAGAAGGGTTAAGGTTACACTGAGACGAGGCAAGGTCACACTGACGACGCAAAGAGACATAAGTATTTAGTGTCAAACGGTGGAGACACATGCGACACAATGGTTCAAATCTGGCTTTTTAAAAGGTTCAAATCTGGCTTTTTAAAAGGTTCAAATCTGGCTTTTTAAAAGGTTCAAATCTGGCTTTTTAAAAGGTTCAAATCTGGCTTTTTAAAAGGTTCAAATCTGGCTTTTTAAAAGGTTCAAATCTGGCTTTTTAAAAGGTTCAAATCTGGCTTTTTAAAAGGTTCAAATCTGGCTTTTTAAAAGGTTCAAATCTGGCTTTTTAAAAGGTTCAAATCATTGATGCGGACTCGAACAACCCTCCCGACAGCTCAGTAACACCAGCGGATGCACACACACCCAAGCACGCAGACTCACACACACACATTGTATATATTTACAACGGTATTACTACTCAGGTTGAATTGCTCATGTTTGAGATCGGGAGGTGGGGGAGAGCTGCCTAAAGCTGTTTATATTGATATTTGACCCCACTGACAACATAACTCAAGAATTACACTTTGAACAGAATGCCTATCAGAAGGTCAATCAGAATGCCTATCAGAAGGTCAATCAGAATGCCTATCAGAAGGTCAATCAGAATGCCTATCAGAAGGTCAATCAGAAGGCCTATCAGAAGGTCAATCAGAATGCTTATCAGAAGGTCAATCAGAATGCCTATCAGAAGGTCAATCAGAATGCCTATCAGAAGGTCAATCAGAATGTCTATCAGAAGGTCAATCAGAATGTCTATCAGAAGGTCAATCAGAATGTCTATCAGAAGGTCAATCAGAATGTCTATCAGAAGGTCAAACAGAATGCCTATCAGAAGGTCAATCAGAATGTCTATCAGAAGGTCTATGTTTCCTCACATATAAAAGTTAATATCATCGACAGTAACTTTCAATTAGAATGGCGCCATATATTCTAGGTCGGGTGGAGATATAGTTTGAGGGGAGATAGGCGCTTACAAGAATGATATATAGAAATTTTGAAATGAGTAGGGGAAAAAAATTGCAATAAATAATGTGATAACCATTGATCAGTGGCGTTTACATAATGTCGCCCCCCTGACCCATGAGATGGGGCGCAAAGTAAATTGTTGATATTCATCTTGTTTATTCAACCAGGTGTGTAAAAGTAGTTCCCAATGTCTCATGGGCGTGTCACCAAGTTCTGTTAATGGTCCTGATACAGCAAGAGCCCCGGGGCAATGCCTCCTATCCCAGGAGGTCAGGGGAGTCACTTCCTCCACTGCCCGAATACCGGTGGTCCTGCTTGGCTTCGGTGACGCCCCTGGAAGGGATGGCGGTAATGCTGGAGCCGGAGCTGCTCAATGTCTCGCTGCTGTCTTGAAACAACTCTGGGTAAAAGAGAAAGGGAGGAGGGAGGTGAGGATTATATTTCATTATAACCTAGATCAATTTGTCTCTGTACATAAGTGAGTAGATAGCTAGGTAAGTGGATAGGTGAATGGATAGGTGAGTCGATAGCTAGGTGAGTGGATCGGTGAGGGGATGGGTGAGTGGATAAGTCAGTCGATGGATAGGCGAGTAGATAGCTACGTGAGTTGATATGTGAGTGGATATATGAGTGAATAGGTGAGTCGATAGGTAGGTGAGTATGTAGGTAGGAGAGGAGATAGGTAGGAGAGTAGATAGGTCAGTGGATAACTAATTGAGTAGACAGTTCGGTGAGTGGATAGATGAGTGCAAGGTTGAGTGGATAGGTAGGTGCGTGGAGAGGTAGGAGAGTAGATAGGTAAGTGAATAAATAGGTGAGTAGATAGCTGGGTGAGTAGATAGGTATGTGAGCAAATAGGTATGTGAGTAGCTAGGCAGGTGAGTAGATAGATAAGCGAACAGAGAGGTAATCAGATAGATAAGTGAAAAACTTAGCTAGGTGAGTAGATAGCTAAGTGAACAGTTGGCAATATAGGTGTACAGATAGCCGGGCGGAAATACAGCTAGTTGAGTGGATAGGTGAGTGAATGGGTTAACAGACAGATGTAGGTGAACAAATAGCTGGCTGCATAGATCTTTTATAGGCTCTTAAATAGACAGGCGTATCACAAGATAGATCTTAGGTGACTACCTTGCATTCACGTCAGCAGACATCAAATGGCTACGTTAAAAAAAAGTTTGATTTTTTAAATAAAAATCTTTTTACTGGAAGGGGGTGGGGGTCAGAAAGGGTCATTTCCAGGCTACATTGTGGAACATCATTGTAGCATTCATAATTAATACGTTCTAAAATGTGCTCATCTACCAAATGTATAATTATTTTTTGTTGTTCCACAAGGTCTCGTCGTCCCATTTCTTCCATTTTCAAGACTGCCATTTTTTTTGAAAAATCGAGCGGTTATCTCTGATGCTTTGGTGGCTTCATCGCACCCCAAACTGTGACTGTCCTGACAGCTCAATAGCGCCCCCCAATTTCACGGTTTTTAACACGCCACCAGACATTTCAATCCCCCCCTCCCCCCCCCCCCCCCAACAATTCCTCTGCTAGATGGCTACGATAGCAAATCTGCTCAATATGAAAAATGTGCTATTATTCTGTGTGTGACGTATTCCATGTGCTGCTTTTTCAAAGTCGAAAATTTATTTATAACTAGAAATCGGATACCTACAAGTATCGGAGGCCGGGTATCATATATTTGTCTCTTCTGCAGATAAAAAATAAGAGGTCACATTTTTGACCTAATGCAACATAATATATATATATGCGTATAAAAAACTAATTTCTATGACGTCAAATACGGGATAAATAATCGGATTCACTGACTTTAAGTCCAGGATGGAATTGAGTTCTGTGTGAGATATCCAGATTCGAAGTCATCATAAAATACCCACCCGACTTCGCAGTCATGTGGCGTACGCACGGTGTACAATTCGTTAGCTCCATTGTAGTCCTAATGCGTCTTCAAGAGGGGGTGGACGAGTGGGGAGCACCCCAAACAGTGACCCGTCCCTTCCCCTCAAAATTTGACGTGTGTCAAGCGGTTAGGTGGGTTCTGGGCGAGTGTGAATGGTGGGCGCGCAGGTAAATGCCCCCGCCCCCCAGGGGTGATATTTGTTGACCAAAGTCATATTTGTGAAATATTATCTCGCCAAGGATCGTAACTTTGGGGACGATGTCCAAGAGTTTTTGGTGCAGTCGAGGCATGGGGAGAGGGGGGGGGGTGGAAGGGGCACGAAAGTTATTTTACAATCAAAATCTCTTGGTAACAAGGCAAGGCTGCTGTAAATTGATGGGGCGGGGAGGGGGCGGTTTACAGGTAAAGCTGTGGCAGGAGAATACAGGCGACGTTTCTAATAGAAAAGCGAAACCCGGTTGGACGGGTGAAGACAGGTTGGGCGGGTGAAGACAGGTTGGGGCGTGTGAAGACAGGTTGGGCGGGTAAATCGGTCGACAGGGAGCATTAGACAATTTAAGAACGTTCATATGACAGGTACGGCAATGAATGCGTTTCAGACAACAGTATGTGCGTCATGTCTTGACTCACGGTCTAGCATCAAATCCTACGATTAGGCACGTTTTTGACGAAAAAAATGTTGTTGTTTTGTTTAGCATTTTCGTTGTTGAAGGAGTGTAGATTGCGGGAAAATCTTTTTCCGAGTCAAATGTGAATTCCTATGGTGGGGTAAGTCTGTTGGTAGGTCTCAGCGGGTTATTCCATTTCAGACACAGGCTCAGATAGGAAGTTTAAACAAAAAAGATCCATCCTCCTGTGTGTAAACGCTGAAGGCGACACAATTTTAAAAAAAAAATAAGATAAAATAAAAGATGGCTCAGGGTGGAATCTGAAGTCTTGCTAGAACAGGCTGAAATCTGAAGTCTTGCTAGAACGGGCTGGAATCTAAAGTCTTGCTAGAACCGGCTGGAATCTAAAGTCTTGATAGAACGGGCTGGAATCTGAAGTCTTGCTAGAACAGGCTGGTATCTGAAGTCTTGCTAGAACATGCTGGTATCTGAAGTCTTGCTAGAACAGGCTGGTATCTGAAGTCTTGCTAGAACAGACTGGAATCTGAAGTCTTGCTAGAACGAGCTGGAATCTAAAGTCTTGCTAGAACGGGCTGGAATCTAAAGTCTTGCTAGAACGGGGCTGGAATCTAAAGTCTTGCTAGAACGGGCTGGAATCTAAAGTCTTGCTAGAACAGGCTGGAATCTAAAGTCTTGCTAGAACAGGCTGGAATCTAAAGTCTTGCTAGAACAGGCTGGAATCTAAAGTCAGGCTAGAACAGGCTGGTATCTGAAGTCTTGCTAGAACAGGCTGGAATTTAAAGTCTTGCTAGAACGGGCTGGAATCTAAAATATTGCTAGAACGGGCTGGAATCTAAAGTCTTGCTAGAACGGGCTGGAATCTAAAGTCTTGCTAGAACAGGCTGGAATCTAAAGTCTTGCTAGAACAGGCTGGAATCTAAAGTCTTGCTAGAACAGGCTGGAATCTAAAGTCTTGCTAGAACGGGCTGGAATCTAAAGTCTTGCTAGAACGGGCTGGAATCTAAAGTCTTGCTAGAACAGGCTGGAATCTAAAGTCTTGCTAGAACGGGCTGGAATCTAAAGTATTGCTAGAACGGGCTGGAATCTAAAGTCTTGCTAGAACATGCTGAAATCTGAAGTCAAGCTCATTATGGCTGAAATATGGAGTCTAGCTACTAATGCCTGGAATCTCAAATCTTGCAACTCGTGGCTGGAATCTGATTCCTATAACCAGATTCTGAAGCAGGGCTACGTATATTGCTGACACAAACAGCCAGGCTACCCGCACAGACATATGTTCGGTTTATTTTACCCAAAGCAAACAACAACAAAAAAACAACACCAAATGTTTCTGATAAATAACTATATTACAAAATCATCAATTATAAATTGAAAAACACACATAGATGAGATTCATACTAAATGTCCTGGAATGATTAAAATACGACTCTACATAGACAAATACATGTGCGCGAGTGTGTGTGGCATTGTTGAGAATAAGTCGCCAACTTGCCGCCGCCACTCGAGCGCAAAGACTCTATTCCACTGCATGTTTACGCCCAAACCCACTCTCCCCTGCACCCCATCCCATAATAATGTTGACACTCGCCCCGGCACCAGGTAATCAGCCAATCAGCTATTGGACTTCAAAAGCGTGTATAAGCGAATAACGTCCGCCATTGTACTCTGCGGTCAATGCCAGTGACCCCCACCCCCCCCCCCCCAAAAGCCCGCTCTGCGAGGCGGAAATCAATCGGGAGCCACTCGTGCCCTGACTGACGTGATTGATAGCTTCCCTTGATTTGGCCCCCCCAAAAAAACAATACGATTGGAGAAAGACGCCACGAGCTTGTCATGATTACACGAGACTTGTGACATAAATAGATCGTCATATGAACTGTCCAGACTTCCAGACGACAGCAAGGATGGTTCTGTTGGTCGTCTCACTCGCCCGGCACCGCCAACCTGATTTTTTTTTAATGACATCACGGTGATTTTGAATTCTATGCCCGCTTTTAAACACTTGACAGATAACGCCCCTGTAGATATATTATTTGTGTCTCCAGACAAAGTTTCCGTAACATTATCATGATTTCAGCAAAATGTCTTGGCGGCAATTCAAACCCAAAATATTCTAACCCAACAAGTCCAAACAAATCCAATACAAAAACTCCAGCCCAATAAACTCCAAACCCAACGATTCCAACCCAACAACCCCAACCTCAAAAACCCAAAACAAACAGCCCCAAACCTCAAAAACTCCAACTCACCAACCCCCAATCTCAAAAAATCCAACCCAACAACCCCAATCTCAAAAACTCCAACCCAACAGACCCCACCTCAAAATCTCCACTCCAAGAACTCCAACCCAACAACTCAAACACAAGAAGAGCAACCCCATAACGACGCCAACCCGACAACTCAAAATTGCACTAGTCGGAATGCGTTGCACAGTGGCTCTCAACCTTTCTAATGCCGCGACCCTTTAATACAGTTCCTCATGTTGTGGCAACCCCCAAACACAAAATTATTTTCGTTGATACTTTATAACTGTAGTGTATATGTGTTTTCAGATGGTCTTAGGCGACCCCTGGGAAAGGGTCGTGCGACACCCAAAGGGATCGCGACCCACAGGTTGAGAACCACAGCCGTAGCATAAGTGTTCACATTGGTTTTTTAAGATCAGGCATTTATTTGAGAACGGAACATTCAAGTCTGTCGCCAGCAAAGGTACAGTCGGGCCCTTGTTGTGATAATCGGCACCCGGATCAAAACGTGCACTCCGTTGTGGGGCAATCACCGCGACATAATGATCAGAGGGAGGCCAGGCCACGCTTGCAGCAGATAGCACACGGGTTATGGCATTACGGCCCTGCCTTTAATACGACCCATTGACCCCCCCCCCTTTCCCCCCGGAATGAAAGGTCCCGTTTGTTTATACTCTTCGGATCTTGAAAGAAGTGGATCTTTAACACTAATTTAATTTCGAGGATATAGTCCCCCAACCCTTTATCGAGACGCTCGCACTACGTCTCGGGCTTGTGCCGCGTACGTCTCACCCATTGGACTAACTCGCGCCGGGCATGACGCTGGCACCCGTGTTTGCATCGCGACCGCCGTCTCTTCACCTGGCACTAATGTACATCGAAGAACAGGGGTGCTTGCTTATTTGCGGGGGGGGGGGGCGGGAAGAAAGGGTGTTTACTTTCTATCTGAAATGACCGCCCCCCCCCCCAACCCAAACCGTCCGATTAAATTGGTAACATTATCAAACAGACCTGAAGTCTCAAGGGCCTGACCTACTTTTCTGTTCCAGACCATCTGAACAGCGAGGCTGACTGCGATGACAACACGACGAAAATGTTATGCGCTTTTTTGAAAGAAAAAAAAAACCGCGTAAGAGTAAATGACGAGGGTCGATCACGTTCTGAACAAACGCGGATTCGGATAACATTGATATATCGTTACTGCGACTCCCGGCAAACAACACCAACTCCTGATATACAAACACGACTCCCGGCAAACAACACCGACTCCTGATATACAAACACGACTCCCGGCAAACAACACCGACTCCTGACATACAAACACGACTCCCGGCAAACAACACCGACTCCTGATATACAAACACCGACCCCGGCCTTGTTTTTTCACCAGAGGGCTATAAATTATACAACCCTTAGGGGGAAAAAAAAAAGGTTTTCCTATAAATCCTTTTAAAAAAAAAAATCACTATCAAGCAATGGGGATGGGGGGCATTAGATTTGGCAAAACACGCATACAGGTACCACGCTTTATAAGAGTCCCAATTAGTCCTCTCTCTCTCCCCCCCCCCCAACCCAAGGTTCAGAAACGCATATTTTTTCCACGCCAGTGAACTATATTAATGTTCTAATATCCCACCCGCTTTTAAACCGCAGGTTTATTACACAATCTATTTCAGAAAAAGCAAAAGAAAAAATTACGCACCAAATGCACTTGCGATATTTCTCTTTTTAAAAAAAAAAAAAAAAAAGAATCTCATTTAGCGCAGTTAAAGGGAATCTTATTTCCCAATATTTTTAGCATCCGTTAGCGTTAAAACTGATTTTTTTGGGGGTACGGATGAAAATTTGAAATAATGTGCTGTCGTCGGCAACGAGTCCATGTATCAAGTTTCAGCTCGATACGATGACGGGGAGTGGGTCAATTAGCCGTCCAAAGATTTTTTGCCTTAAACAAGCGCGCGCTTAAAAGCAAATTTGATGTAAAGGATTTAATATCTTAAATAATCGACTAAAAAAAAAAAATGCCGCCATCTTGTCTATGTTGACATCAAATTTCCCAATTGGTTTGAATTCGGTCAACATGTTCACGACTTTGTATTCGACTCTGAGCCAAGGAAAAAGTGCCCCCCCCCCCCCGAATCCACAGCCTGCCAACTGCAAACACACACACTCACACAATGATTAGTCCAACCCGGCACACGGCCTTGTAAATACGTCAACGCCAATTAACTGACTCATCACCGCGCGGCCAACCGGTGATACGTCATTGTCGGGACTGTCATCAAAAGGGACAACGCCACTTCGTATTGAATATTTAATCGGTTTTTATTGAAACTTACTTCTCTAAATTTCTTAACTTGCCATTATCATAGCCCCCGCCACCCACCCCTTTGGGCGCGCGCCTCTTCTATGCACTCACGGCCGCGTACCCAAGCGCTCGTTGGTAGCTCGAGACGGACGCAGTCAAAACTGTACACACACACACAGAAAAGGGGGGGGGGGCGGCTCGTGCCATTTCATTTCTGAAGCACCTATCGAGCAGCGGACAAGAGACTCATATTTTTTTTTTGTGTGTGTGCGACGTGCGACGCCAGGTAGGTTCGCGACTGTCGAGACGGACCATGCGAAATCTGTCGAATATTGAGGACATTGAGATGTCTGGTGGACGGCCACATTGTCGGTGAATTGATGAAATTTTAAAAATGTATGCGTGTACTGAAATTAATCTATTCGCTCTTAAATTGAATCGTGTACTTTGGGACACTGTCAAGACCTTTTAATGATGCATCCAGTTATGGATATTAAAATGTTTTTATTTTTTTAAAACTCAATTACAAACGTCGTCTCCCATCTGGTCGTAGAATATGACCACACAAAAAAAATGTCAATTTTGCAATGAGAATTCTATCTTCTAATTCTAGAATTTGTATTTTACAATACGCACTCTATCTTCTAATTATAGAATTGGCATTTTACAATACGCACTCTATCTTCTAATTATAGAATTGGCATTTTACAATAAGCACTCTATCTTCTAATTCTAGAATTGGTATTTTACAACAAGCACTCTATCTTCTAATTCTAGAATTGGTATTTTACAACAAGCACTCTATCTTCTAACTCTAGAATTGGTATTTTAAAACAAGCACCCTATCTTCTAACTCTAGAATTGGTATTTTACAATAAGCACTCTATCTTCTAACTCTAGAATTGGTATTTTACAACAAGCACCTTATCCTCTAACTCTAGAATTGGTATTTTACAACAAGCACTCTATCTTCTAACTCTAGAATTGGTAACGTACAACAAGCACTCCACCTTCTAAGTGATTATCCGTAATCGAACACCGAAGGGTACTGAACTAATAATACCCATTGCTCTGGGGGCCGGCTGCCCCATTTCATTTCCCCTAATATAAGCTATATAAAAAATCAATCGTCTTAGAAAACGCTACAGGTTCTATGTACATTGATGGATCTAAGCCTAGCTTTGTAGCAATACCCTCCTTAATCCGCATTGAAAATGAAGTATCGGTGCATTTAAAATTAATAATATCCAATCCATTTAGGGCCGGCCTAGATTTTCCTAGAAAATTCGATAATTTAAAAAAGCGATATCTATGGCGTTTTCAAACCGATTTCAATGGGACCAATTTTAAATTTTAACTTTACTATTTACCTCAGTGGTTTTGTTATAGCCACACACCCCTCCCCCCACCCCCATCTCAGGCAAAACTAAATCGGTACAATTATGAAATGGCCCCCCCGCCGGGGCCCCTCTTTTAAATTAAACGTATAGTTTTATAGCAGTACATTTAGAGTACAGTTCGTCGTGTTCGAAAAATTATTACACCGAAAATTATTTTTTTACACTTTTCAAGGGGGGGGGGAGGATATTAAATTCAATCTAGAACAGTGGTTCTCAACCTTCCTAATGCCGCGACCCTTTAACACAGTTCTTCATGTTATGGCGACCCCTAACCACAAAATTATTATAGTCACTGCTTTATAACTGTAGCGTCTATGTGTTTTCCGATTTTCTTTGGCGACCCCTCTTAAAGGGTTGTTTGACCCCCCCCCCCCCCCAAAGGGGTCACGACCCACAGGATGAGAACCGCTGATCATGAATGTTCCAAAATTTCGATAAGTTTTCCACGGGGTTATATAATGGGATCTAGAAGCTTATTGAATTAATGTGAACAGTAAACCGAATTCACCGGTAACGTGGTCCCATGGGGTAGCAATCAAACAAGGGATCGGGATCATATCGGGAAACTGGATCCCATCAGAGAAAGTACCCCACCGGGAAACTCAATCCTACCGGGATTGGGGATCCCCCGGGATCGGGATCACATCGGGTTCGGGCTCCCGAAAGGCATCGGGATATCGACGGGATCGGGAACCCACCGGTTTCGGGATCACAATGGGGAAAGGGATCCTAACGGGATCGGGATACTAACGGGATTGGAATTCTAACGGGATCGGAAGCCCATCGGGATTCTATCGGGAAAGTCGATTCTACCAGAATCCCATCGGGACCGGGATCCCACTGGGATATGGATCCGACTGGCATCAGGATCCCATCGGGATCAGCATACCGATGGGACAGGGAACCGCCGGGATCCTGATCCTATCAGGAAACTCGATCCTACCGGGATCGGGATACTATCGGAAAAATCGATCACACCGATGTATAACTCCGAGCACCGGGATACATCGAAAAACGGGAACCTATCGGAAAACGGGATCCCATCGGAAAACGGGATCCCATCCTATTGGGATCTCTCTTGGATCGGGATCCAACCGGGGACGTAAGCTTTTTTAAAAAAAAATGTGTGCTTAATTTTAATGTTAATTAAAAGGCTGTAGAATTTGTTTCTTTCCGAATGCAATCCCGGGCGACGCCGGGTATAATGGCTAGTATATACATTGATATATTACATCAACAGAGAAGAGAAACTGAAACTATCACTCGCTGTGCTACATCTCCCGACTCAAACGATATTTTTTCAGCAATCGCCACTGCACAAACACAGGGGCTTCGATTATTATGTGTACATTTTGCACCCCCCCCCCTTTTGCCACCCCCCCCCATGCCCCGATCACCAAAAGGAGAGTCTTAAAAAAAATATTATTACAATAAAAGTATGGAAGGTTCGTGGGGAGGGGTGTGTGTGTGTGTGCGCAAAGCACAACTCGCATGGGGCAATTTGCGCCCCCAAAAGCCACGCTTAAATAGTGGCATGCTAGCCGTGGCGATGACAGCAATTTGAAGGGAAGAGTGCCCTCCTCTTGGCTATTTGACCATCTCGCGTAATTACCTCCCCTAAACTCATCCAAGCAATTTATGCCCCCCGCGAGTGTGAGGGTGCCCTGATTGTTATTTCTCCACCCATGTGTTCTGATGAAAAAAAAAAGAAAGAAGGAACCTCTAGGGGCAAGATAAAATCTTCGCTCGAATTCGGAATGAGCGCAACGCACTGTGGTCCGTTGGAAAAAAGATATTTCGTTTTCGCCCTCAAGTGCTGAAATAGCGATTATGCGGCGGGCAGTGAGTTTAAATACCACCGATTGTTATCTGGTGAGTAGAGAGAATCGCCCTCAACGAACGCGAAACGCCCTCGGCCGACACGGAAAGCTCGGACGCCAGGAATTAACCCCCCCCCCCCCCCCCCCCCCAAACGCAGATAAAATCGGTGAATGTCTATATTTGATCCGTCAGTTTGGGAGACCGTGGGGGAGGGGGGTGATACTGGGGAGGGGGTAGTAAAAAAATGGTGTGGGGGGCGAGAGCGAGAAATATTTACGGTCGACGTTCAAAGTGGTCACAGGGCTGTTAAACAGTCATTATACAAATCCAGGGACTCTCAAATCATTGCTGGTACGATGCAGCAGTAACAGTTGCTGCACAACGATTGGCCCGTGAGGAACCCAAAGATGACAATCGTTGTTAACGGGGTTCCTGTGTCGGGGGTTCTTCTTGTGGGGGTTTTCTCGGTGTTTTGTGTGCGCGCGCTAAGTAGGGTTCATTTAAGGATGGAGTCACAAATGGAGCCCTCCAGAGGCTTTCTCTGCGCCTCTCACGGCGATCTGGATTACAGTGGTGCACACATCTTAATAATGACGCAAGCCGGCGTGCTGCGTGCCCCCGCTCAGGGGCCTCTGTGAGCATCCCCAAGGCCTTGCCTCTTACAGATGGAGATATTTGGCTTCAATGGGTCTCGGTCTCGGTAAGCAATCTAGGGTCGCGGGGGTTTCTACTGGGGGCTGAGTATGACCCAGTATTAGCACACCTGGAACATAGGCCTACCGGGGCCCGGCAAAAACAAAAAAAACCACACAAAAAATTCAAAACCAAAAAAAAAAACGGAGCCGGATCCGGGAGGTGAAAAGTAAATGGAATTATCGTTTCCATAAGTGTTCCACCCATTGGGGAGAAAAATGAATAGTGCATGCGTACAACCATTCAGAACATATTTGTTGACATAATGTGTGTACATTTTACCCGATTTAAATAAGTAACTAGATATAGCTCGCCAAACATTGGCGACAGCAATGCGTGAACTTCCCATCTCCCAAAGTTACTTGACAAAACATGAACTCAAGCTATAACGCACATTTAAGAATCCCAATTTTTGCTACACCCCTTCCCCACATGATACGTCACTGCACACTTTTTAGTTCACGCCTATGAAGTATATTAAATATTCTTATGTCCCAACCACTTTTGAACCAACTTTTTTTTCTTACACCATACTTAAACTGAGACGATTTCATTTTCCGAAAAGAAAATATTACGCGCCAAACGCAGTTGCGTTATATATATTAAAAATATATATCATTTGGCGTAGCTATCCGGAATGATATTTTGCGCGCTATTGAAATCATTATTGAACCATACTCTCTTTCAAACTTATAGAATTATTTGTAATATACTCTCAACACCCAATTCGCTAAGTAGGAATCAGCCGGAAATGATAGCAGTCCACGAGTCATGCGAGGAGCGTAATATATATAAGAGGAGATAGATAACAGACTTGGGATTAATGCGAAACTAAATGTAAGCTAAATGAAAAAGCTCAGCTCTGAAAATAATCACGTACATGCTGCGAATTTTGCGAGTTTCCTGGAGATAGTCATTCGAAGAGGAGGAGATAGTCACGCAGAGATGAGGAGATGGTCACGCAGAGAGGGGGAGATAGTCATGCAGTGAGGAAGAGATAGTCACGCAGAGAGGAAGAGATAGTCACGCAGAGAGGAAGAGATAGTCACGCAGAGAGGAAGAGATAGTCACGCAGAGAGGAAGAGATAGTCACGCAGAGAAAGTGAGGAAGTCACGCAGAGAGGGGGAGATAGTCACGCAGAGAATGTGAGGAAGTCACGCAGAGAGGGGAGATAGTCACGAAGAGAGGAGGAGATAGTCACGCAGAGAAAGTGAGATAGTCACGCAGAGAGGAGGAGATGGTCAAGAAGAGAGGAGGAGATAGTCAAGAAGAGAGGAGGAGATAGTCAAGAAGAGAAGAGGAGATAAGAAGAGAAGTGGAGATAGTCAAGAAGATAAGAGGAGATAAGAAGAGAAGAGGAGATAGTCAAGAAGAGAAGAGGAGATAGTCAAGAAGAGAAGAGGAGATAGTCAAGAAGAGAAGAGGAGATAGTCAAGAAGAGAAGAGGAGATAGTCAAGAAGAGAAGAGGAGATAGTCAAGAAGAGAGGAGGAGATAGTCACACAAGGAGGAGATAGTCACACAGGGAGGAGGAGATCGTCCCGAAAAGTGGAGGAGATAGTCATGCAGAGAGGGGGAGATAGTCAGGAAGAGATAGTCACGCAGAGAGGAAGAGATAATCACGCAGAGAGGAAGAGATAGTCACACCGAGAGGAGGAGATAGTCAAGTAGAGAGAAGGAGATGGTCAAGCAGAGAGGACTAGATAGTCACACAGGGAGGAGGAGATCGTCACGAAGAGAGTTGGAGACCGTCAAGAGAAAGAGATAGTCACGCTTTCACCGACATGTTCTCATACATTAACTAATGCTTCATTCTCTAGGGCTGAGATCACTCTCTTAGAGCCCTGGTAATCACTTTGGCGGCTTGCCCCATCTGTTGGGCGTCACCGTAAATTAACTCTTCAAGGCAGGCCTCTGGGTTGCGACCCTCGGCCCCCACACCCCCATCAGGGCAAGCGACCACCAAGTGGGCCACTGTCTCGTCGTCCTGGCCACAAAGCCTGCAGTTGGGTTCCCTTAGGTTATCGAGTCTATGGAGGTAGCTGCGCGTCGCACAGTGTCCTGTCCTCATTTGGGTGATGAGACTCTGTTCTCCTCTCTTGAGTTTCCACCAGGGGTCGCTTTTGCTCGGTCGTGGCATTTTCCGGTACAGCTGTCGTCCGGTTTCTCCTGCGGCCCAGCTATTTAGCCACATTTCCCGGAAGTGGTCTTTGATGCAAGCGATGGCCCCCAGCTGGGTCATTGGCTTGTTTGGTTGCGGCTGGGCTGCGCCCTCTTTGGCTAGGAAGTCCGCCCTGTCGTTCTGCGTCACCTCAACGTGCGAAGCGATAAACTGTAGGATTACTTTGCCGCCTTTTGCGCTGATGCTACCTACTGTTTCCAGAATGGTATTTACCATTGTGGTCTCCCTAGAGCCCCTTTCCACGTGCTCGAGAGCTGAGCGTGAATCGGTGAAGACCACTACGTCGGGGAAGATTTTTCTCTTAGCAAGGCGTTGGTGGACCCTCTTCAGAGCTACCAGTATCGCCTCGATCTCCGCATCGAGGCTAGTTCTTAATTTTCCACTAGGGCCAGATAGCTCCTCGGGTGGAGCCATCCCCTCTGGATACTGGATGAGGGCGCCGTACCCACTTCTTTCTTCTGTTGGAAAACAAGAGCCGTCTGTGAAGACTTTGACCAAGCTGTCCGGGTAGGCGTCAATCGTTCTTTGCACAGTCTCTGATAGTTCTAGTTGAGAACTGGCATCTTTTGCTTTGGTGGTAGTCATGTTGAGTCTAACTTCAGGTCGGGTTAGGCTTTCATGGGGTCATCGAGTTGGGATCACTTTCACTTTTTCCCTGTTTCCGGGTAAGGCCATGTCTTCCTCAAGACGGTGGACCGTATCCATAAAGGATGGTCTCTTCAATCTGGTCTTTTTTACCCATTTGTCCTGTAGTTGGAAACAGGGTTCTTGCCTGTCCATCCGACGGTATCGCTCCACCGTCGTCAGGACTGCCTTTTCCCTTCTCATTTCCAGCGGTTCGACGTCAGCCATGATCTCCACCGCTGCTGTGGGTGTTGTGCGAATCGCCCCGCAAACAAACCTGAGAGCTCGGTTTTGAATGCGATCCAGCCCCTCTAGAGCCGTGCGGCTCGCGAAAGTCTGGACAGGAAGGCTGTAATCCATTGCCCCTCTCACGCTACTGAGGTAGAGCGCCCTCAGTAGTCTTGCGTCTGCGCCCCAATTCGTGCTTGCCAGCTTTTTCACCAGGCCTAACTTTTGTGACGCTTTCGCACATAGTTCGTTCACATGGTTGTGGAGCTGGAGCTTCTGGTCCAGTTTCACTCCCAGGTAAACCGGCGCCCGGTCCCATTCCAGCTTTTTCCCATTGATGTTCAATTCTACTCCAACCTGTAGCGCCTTTCTACCGTTAGTAAATAGTGAGTAAACCGTCTTGTCTGTATTCACGACCATTTGCCACTTACCCGCGTAAGCTTCAATTCTGTCTAGGTCGTGCTGCAGCCGGATCTGCAGTATTTTGACGTCCTTTCCCGAACTCCAGATCGCCAAATCGTCCGCGAACATCGCGTTCTCGGACCCTAATTCCTCTTGCAAGTCGTACACATAGGCGAGGAACAACGTACAGCTGAGGGCTGACCCCTGCGGGAGTCCATCCTCTAGGACAAGCTGTTCAGAGACACAATTGTTCTGTTCCTCAGGAATTCCTCTACCCAATTGGACATGTTACCAGATATTCCCAGTTTCTGGAACTTATTCATAAGGCCCGTGCGCCATACTCGGTCGTACGCTTGCTTGAGGTCAAAGAACACTGCAACCGTGTGATTTTTCTTCTGGAGCTGGTTAGTCATTGACTGGACAAGACGGATCACCTGATCCATAGGTTGGCGGCCTTTTCGGAACCCACCTTGCGTCGGTGGAAGGCACTTGTTTTTCTCTAGAAACCAGTAGAGTCTCCCATTTACCATTCTCTCGGCTATTTTCCCCACACACGATGTGAGGGATATGGGCCGAAAGCTGCTCGGTAAGTGGCCTGGTTTCCCATCTTTGGGAATTGGGACAACTATGGCTTTTTCCACACTTTCGGCAACTTGCCTGTAGTCCAAGTCTTGTTTATGAGGGCCAGCAAAATTTCGTTCACTCTTTTGCCCAGGTGGGTCAACATCTCGTTATGTACCCTGTCTGGGCCTGGTGATTTTGCCGGACGGCACTTTTTAAGCGCTGTATGCAATTCTTCCATCGTGAAGAGGGACGTGAAAATCTCTTGTTGGGGCCCAGTACGCTGGGCTCGAGCTCCCTTTTTCCTAAGCTTCCGGATTGTGTGGTGCTGTTCCGTCTCTCTGGTTTTCTTATTCACTTCTGCGAAGTGCTTATTGAGCGTCCTGGCTCTCTTGATGTCGCTCGCCTCGACACCCTCTTCGGTCTGTAGCGGCTGGGGGTTCCTCTTTGCCCCCATACCAGAGAGATTTCCCAACAGATTCCATACTTTCCTTCCGTCTTGGAGGTCGAGTTATTCACATGCACTTACCCACTTCGATTTCTTTGCCTTCTGTACAGCTACTCGGACGTCGGCCGTTAGACGGTTGTAGCGAGCACGAGCAGCAGGCGTCTTCCGTTTTGCGGCTTGTTTCCGAGCTTTAGCTCTTTGCTTTACCAACTTGGTCAGGTCCCTGTTCCAGTAGGGCCTGAACTTTTTCTTCCCGTTCGTCCTGGGGATCGTTGTTCGGGCGACCCCCAGAATGGTGCCATTAAACTTCTCGAAGATAGCGTCAATGTCTTTGTCGTCGACATCAAGCAGGCTGAGCTTGGCCTCTGTCTGCTTCACGTACTCACCCCACTTGGCTTTCCGGAATAGCCAGTGTCGCTTTTCGCATCGTCCCTTCGTCGTACCAAGAGTAATCTTAAGGAGGATGGGAAGATGGTCACTCCCAATTTCATCGAGTACCTCTAGACTTTGACTGGACGCGAGGTCCGCTGAAATGAGTGTCAAGTCAGGTCTGGACTCCGTGCTGTGTCCTGTATGGAGCAGAGTTGGCGCACTCTCTCCGTCTTGCAACCTTATAAGATTGGTCTCAAGGCAGACCTCCTCTACATGTTTACCTGACGCGTTTCTCTCTGGGTAGCCCCACATGGGCGATTGGGCATTAAAATCTCCCGCTATGATTGTCCTGGTGAATTCTGACTCCCCCCGGATGGGGAGCGTGATAGGGTTGCGAGGAGTATTATACACATTCGTCACGGCGAATGTTTTGCCCGATTTGGTCACTCTCACGGTGAGAGTATCAGTGTTTGAATAGTTCTTTACTTCTACGACCTCCACAGCAAGATCGTTTCTAACCGCGGTGGTAATTCCCCGGCATCTGCCGCACTTGCAACTGTATAGCGAGTAACCAGTAATGTGAAACGGCTTACCATGCAGCAATGTTTCTTGGAACAGTGCCACGTAAGCAGTTTGGTTACTTCGTGTGACTTTTGCCGGATACCACACACGTTTACCTGAAGAATTATGAGGTTTTGTTCAAGGTGACCTATTACACCTGTACGACCGCGAACAGTAGCTTTTTGGCCTTGAGCAGGCCTGTTGCGCATCACCTGCTCAAGAGGGGACCGCTTCCCCTTGCAGTCTTCCGCGGGGAGAGGATGTTGACCAGACACCACACCAGTAACCCTACTCCGTCCCGCCCTGTCTCCCGACAGCGGGTGCGGAGGGTTTATGAAGGTCGACCCGACCTGCTTTGAATATATAGTTGTGATTACCATGAGATTGTGTTTTGGGCAAATTTTCTTCCTTTCCCGGAGAGTGACTTTCCGTCGTCGCCCCCTTTGCCCAGGGAACCATTCGGTCAGGACGTTAGGCATTAAGCCGGGTTGTTTGGTTTCGGGTGGTCACGTCCATCCTACTTGTCTGCCACGCCACGTAGAGGCACAACCCTTGTGGACGCCTCCGAATTTCTTCGAGGACGCTGCCGCTTACGCAGCACAGACATTAACTAATAAATAACTTCAAAAGTCATATTTAACAATAAAAAAAAATTAAAAAAAATAAAAAAAAAAAATAAAAAAAACTAAATATGCTGATATATTCTAATAGAATCGTCGCAGACCTTCATGGATTAGGCTTTCAATCAGACCTTCATGGATTAGGCTTTCAATCAGACCTTCATGGATTAGGCTTTCTATCAGAACTTCATGGATTAGGCTTTCAATCAGACCTTCATGGATTAGGCTTTCAATCAGACCTTCATGGATTAGGCTTTCAATCAGACCTTCATGGATTAGGCTTTCTATCAGAACTTCATGGATTAGGCTTTCAATCAGACCTTCATGGATTAGGCTTTCAATCAGAACTTCATGGATTAGGCTTTCAATCAGACCTTCATGGATTAGGCTTTCTATCAGAACTTCATGGATTAGGCTTTCAAATCAGACCTTTATGGATTAGGCTTTCAATAAGACCTTCACGTATTAGGCTTTCAATCAGACCTTCATGGATTAGGCTTTCAATTAATTCCATACTAGAAAAAACACGTTGTGAATATTTTTTTTTAAATATGAAAAAAAAAAATTCTTTGCTGTATTTAACAACTCGTGTCCAGCGAGCGGAACGGTCAATTTGATCTTCACGTCCTAATTTTAAGCCTTTATTGTCTATTAATATCACCGGGCTTTTCCGCCGGCTCCCACGACGCGCAAATGCATAAAGCTTGTCTCCCTTTGCTCTCAACGTCGCCAGCGTTGCCGCCCCTTTTCCTGCCTGTTTTTTTTTTAAATTTCATTTATTATTATTTTTGCTCGTCACTCCCCGCCATTGTGGGGCGCCATTCACTCATGACGCCCAGGCCACTCAGAGGGGCAAGGCGAGTTTTCTTGTTCGCGGTTCGTGTCTTAGAATAATAATTACTTTATCGGTAAACTGTGGTATGTACGCCATTGTGCCCTCGCCTGGCAGCGCCATACAGCAGTCTGAATCATACTGAATGGTCCTCGCTTCGGCTGTAAATCTTTCTCGGGTTAGGGTGGCACCAGACAATGGTGACGAGGGGGCGATGAGTGGCCGGTAAGAAGTGTGCTGGGATGTACAAAAAATGAACTTGTTAAGAATGTCGCAGAGACGCGATAGAGCGGGGAGGAAAAGAAAAGGTTAAAAAAAAAATTGTTTCAAAGTTTCTCTGAGTTGTTATAGTCTTTAATACGGTACAATCTCTCTCTTTCTCTGTCTCTCTCTCTCTTTTTCTCACCCCTCTTTCTCGTGCTCTCTCTTTCTACCCCCCTCTTTTCTTCCCCCTCTCTCTTTCACTCTATATCTCTCTTTTCACAGCCCACCCTTTTCTCTTTTTTTCTCTCCCCCTTTCTTTTTTCTCTCCACCCATTCTCTCTTTTCTCTTCCCCTCTTCTTTTCTCTCTCTGTTCTCTCGCCTCTCTCCCTTTTCTCATCCCTTCTACCCCTCTCTCTCTCTCTCTCTCCTACCACCCCTCTCTCTCTCTCTCTCTCTCTCTTTCTTTCTCCTTTTCTATCCCCTTTCTTTCTCTCTCTCCCCCCTCCCACTGTCTCTCTCTTTCTTTCTCCTTTTCAACCCCCTTTCTTTCTCTCTCTCCCCCCTCCCACTGTCTCTCTCTCTTTCTATACGTCTCAACGTTTCAAAATGCCGTAACTGTTCCCAACCAGACTCCATGTACTCACCATCGTGAATTCTATTTGACAGTAGCTTATAGAAGTCACTTCTATGATTTGACCGTGAGTTAAAAAAAAACGCATGCAAGGACCTGGTAAATTAAAAAAAGGGGGGGGGAGAGAGGAGGGTCCATTAAGTCGAGTATCGCATCCCCCGGCCCCCGCCTTAAACCCAGCCCTTGTACCCCGGGCCAGGCACGATATAGCCGTTACTAAATTAGTCAAAGCTATAGTAGAGCTAGTATGTCAACAAAACCCACAACTTTGTGTACAAATTACCCGGCGCCCCCCCCCCCCCCGGGGCAGATAACGGGTCCCGGTGGATTGTGCAACTAATGACGCATACAATCAACTCACAACAGTGGAGATGGCGCCAACGTCAGAAGAGTGTTACAGTATCGGACTTGGAATTTTTTTTTCCATATTCAATATGGAAAAAAAGATGTATCGTGGAGTAAAGGCTGAGAGACATGAGAAAGAGAAACAAAAAGAGAGTGAGCGAGAGAGAGAGAGAGTAACAAAGAGAGAAAGAGAGAGACTGACAAGGAGAAAGAGAAACAAAGAGTGAGAGACAGAGAGAGAGAGAGACAGAGAAACAGAGAGAGAAAGAGAGAGAGAGATGGAAAGATAGAGAAATACAGAGGAACATAGAAAGAAAGAGAGACATATAGAGAAAAATAGATAGAAAAAGAGAGAGAATAAAGACAGAGAGAGAGAGACAGAGAGAAAAGGAGAGAAAGAGAGAGAGAAAAAGAGAGAAAGAGAGAGAGAAAGAGAGAAACCAAGCGAGATTGACAGAGAGAGAACGAAAGACAGAGCTAGACAATGAAAGAGATACAGAGTGAGAGGGAGAGACATAGAGAAAAAGAGAGAAAGACAGAGAGACAGCGAAAGAGACACGGCGAGAGAGAGAGAGAGAGACAATATGAGAAAGAGAGAGAGACAGACAGACAGACCGACAAAGAGAAATATAAAGAGAATGTGAAAGAAAAAGCGAAAAAAAAAGGGGGGGGGGGAGTAGAAAGAAGCTTTCCAAAGAGAAACCTATGGGAAAGAGCACAAGCCGGTGGTAGGTTTTAATTCAACAAGTACACACACCTCACACCGTGTCTCACCAAGGGGGTTTCTAACACACTGATACATTGAACCTACACAATATCTATATGCCAACAGTTTTTCTCCCGAAATCCTTAAAGCCGAGGACCCCGCCAACATTGGAAAGATTGAACAACCATCTCGACAGACAAGGGGCGGCTGTGTATCAGGTCACGGCACCTGTAGAAGTTCCACGATCGACGCTTAAAAAAAGACCTCCAAGACATTTTAGATCCAGCTGTAACAGACATTGTTTACATTACAAGTTTTGATTCTCTGGCGGCAGTCCGCCCCTTTGTCGTGTACATATCACCCCGGAACAGGATATTTTCTTTTTTTAACACCTTGAGATTAAGATTCCACTTTAATGGTTAGTCAATTTTTCTTTTGTAAAAAAAACAAAACAAACAAGAAAACACAACAAAACAAGAACAAAAATCAACACCGAAAAAAATAAAAAATAAATTCTCAGCCTTGCTTAAGAACGCCCACAACCACACCCCCCCCCCCCCCTTTTCTCTTTAAACAGAACCCAATACTGCCGACGCCACAACGCCACATCTAATACTATTCAGAAGTTCTTATCTTTACGAGGGAGGCTGCGAGGGCCGAGGAGGGTGCCGTGGCGTTTATGGCGTGTTCTGTGCCAGGCCCCCCCCCCCCGCTGGGTGGGGGGGGGGGGGTTGATGGCAGTCAATGTTTCATTACACCGAGAGCCACCCACCAAACGGCATACGGGGTCCACGGGGGCTGGGGGCGATTTAAGGAGAGGGGGAGGGGCGGCTTGCCAGAGCGGTTATGTTCAAATGAAATGTGCAACGGTTCTCAAGCGTTAAGTTGCATTATTTTTTTTTCTTCACATCTTTGGTAACAATTAAGAACTTTAACCCTTAGGAGTGCAGACTGTTTTTGACGAGATCTCGACATCGGAGCCGGGGGAGGGGGGTGGCGGGGGTCCGGCGAACTTATTTTATGACGAGGGTCGGTAAGAAGGTTTCGCCGGGCTCTGAGGGTCGTTTGGATGATGGCCAACTCGAGGTGTTTATTTATTAAAAAATAAAAAAAACCACATTTTAAACACGTAGGACACACATTCTTCTTTCGTCCAAATGTACGCGATGCAAGAGATGTGGCGCAAGTCTGATGACATACAAGTCAGATGACACACAAGCCAGATGACACACTAGTCAGATGACGTTAAAATCCAGATGACAAACAAGTCAGATGACACACACATCAGTTGACACACAAGTCAGATGACACACAAGCCAGATGACACCCTAGTCAGATGACGTTAAAATCCAGATGACAAACAAGTCAGATGACACACACATCAGTTGACACACAAGTCAGATGACACACAAGCCAGATGACACACTAGTCAGATGATGTTAAAATCCAGATGACAAACAAGTCAGTTGACACACACATCAGTTGACACACAAGTTAGATGACATACACGTTAGATGACACACAAGTTAGATGGCACACACGTTAGATGACACACAAGTTAGATGACATACATTTTTTCGAGACACCAAATCAAATATTAGCAGATGGAAGAAAACTAATTTTAAAAAATAATTGAATTGCACAGTCGTCATTCAGATAAGGCTGTAGTCACATCGGTGAGAAGCATTCAGCTGGTGCCCTTGTGACACAACGTCATTAAGATAAGGCTGTCTGTCACATCGGTGAGAAGCATTCAGCTGGTGCCCTTGAGACACAACGTCATTCAGATAAGGCTGTCTGTCACATCGGTGAGAAGCATTCAGCTGGTGCCCTTGTGACACAACGTCATTAAGATAAGGCTGTCTGTCACATCGGTGAGAAGCATTCAGCTGGTGCCCTTGTGACACAACGTCATTCAGATAAGGCTGTCTGCCACATCGGTGAGAAGCATTCAGCTGGTGCCCTTGTGACACACTGTCATTCAGATAAGGCTGATAGTAGGTACAACTTTTTTAAAGGGAGATAGGAGATGCAACTTTTTAAAAGGGAGATAGTAGACGCACCTTTTTTAAAGGGAGATAGTAGGTACAACTTCTTTAAAGGGAGATAGTAGATGCAACTTTTTTAAAGGGAGATAGTAGATGCAACTTTTTTAAAGGGAGATAGTAGATGCAACTTTTTTAAAGGGAGATAGTAGGTACAACTTCTTTAAAGGGAGATAGTAGGTACAACTTTTTTAAAGGGAGATAGTAGATGCAACTTTTTTAAAGGGAGATAGTAGACGCACCTTTTTTAAAGGGAGATAGTAGGTACAACTTCTTTAAAGGGAGATAGTAGATGCAACTTTTTTAAAGGGATATAGTAGATGCAACTTTTTTAAAGGGAGATAGTAGACGCACCTTTTTTAAAGGGAGATAGTAGGTACAACTTCTTTAAAGGGAGATAGTAGACGCACCTTTTTTAAAGGGAGATAGTAGGTGCAACTTCTTTAAAGGGAGATAGTAGATGCAACTTTTTTAAAGGGAGATAGTAGGTGCAACTTTTTTAAAGGGAGATAGTAGATGCAACTTCTTTAAAGGGAGATAGTAGATGCAACTTTTTTAAAGGGAGATAGTAGACGCACCTTTTTTAAAGGGAGATAGTAGGTACAACTTCTTTAAAGGGAGATAGTAGATGCAACTTTTTTAAAGGGAGATAGTAGATGCAACTTTTTTAAAGGGAGATAGTAGACGCACCTTTTTTAAAGGGAGATAGTAGGTACAACTTCTTTAAAGGGAGATAGTAGACGCACCTCTTTTAAAGGGAGATAGTAGGTGCAACTTCTTTAAAGGGAGATAGTAGATGCAACTTTTTTAAAGGGAGATAGTAGGTGCAACTTTTTTAAAGGGAGATAGTAGATGCAACTTTTTTAAAGGGAGATAGTAGATGCAACTTTTTTAAAGGGAGATAGATGCAACTTTTTTAAAGGGAGATAGTAGGTACAACTTCTTTAAAGGGAGATAGTAGACGCACCTTTTTTAAAGGGAGATAGTAGGTGCAACTTCTTTAAAGGGAGATAGTAGATGCAACTTTTTTAAAGGGAGATAGTAGGTGCAACTTTTTTAAAGGGAGATAGTAGATGCAACTTTTTTAAAGGGAGATAGTAGGTGCAACTTTTTTAAAGGGAGATAGTAGATGCAACTTTTTTAAAGGGAGATAGTAGATGCATTTTTTTTAAAGGGAGATAGTAAACGCACCTTCTTTAAAGGGAGATAGTAGATGCAACTTTTTTAAAGGGAGATAGTAGATGCAACTTTTTTAAAGGGAGATAGTAGATGCAACTTTTTTAAAGGGAGATAGATGCAACTTTTTTAAAGGGAGATAGTAGGTACAACTTCTTTAAAGGGAGATAGTAGACGCACCTTTTTTAAAGGGAGATAGTAGGTGCAACTTCTTTAAAGGGAGATAGTAGATGCAACTTTTTTAAAGGGAGATAGTAGATGCAACTTTTTTAAAGGGAGATAGTAGGTGCAACTTTTTTAAAGGGAGATAGTAGATGCAACTTTTTTAAAGGGAGATAGTAGATGCATTTTTTTTAAAGGGGGGATAGATGCAACTCAACATTCTAGAATTTACTACATGCACTCTACTGTTTTTTTTAAATAAAAATAATTACATGTTGGACGAGTGTTTTTACCCACGTGGCCCCAAGAGTCAGCAGTATTTCTGAAATAATCGTGTTTTGTTTACCATTTGAGCGCTCATGAAAGAGAAGTAATATGGTAATTTAAAATTAAAAAAAAACAGTTCACCCCTCTACTCAAACAGAAACAACAACAAATTAAAAAAAACCAAAAAACAATCATAAATACAAAATCGTTGTGTAAACCCTTCAACGAGAACCGACTCACCCTGGGTTCACGAGGGCAATCGTTTAGCCGAGAGGTCAAGGGGGGGGGGGCATGTCGCACTTACATGGCTTTAAACCCCCCCCCCCCCTACCCCCCCAGCTCCCACGGCATAAAGGCCGCGTGACGACTTTGTTAACTTCCAGCCACGTTTTTGAAGTCGCGTTCCTTCACACGTAAATTGGCGATGAAAGGGAACGGAGGGGGAGGCACAACATTCAATGAGCCCACGACGAGGGGCGAGTGCTGGCTGGCTGCGGTGGTGGATGGATGGCTCATCACATCGTTGAACGTTTTGTTAACACAGAATAACAAGAGTTTTTCAAAAGAATTAGAAAGAAAAAAAAATGCACATGTAATAATTTGTTAAATAGAAACTATGCCCGCATTGCGGATGCGGCGGGAAAAATGCGAGACGGCAAGACACCGGTGAGACGGGGGATCAGAGAAGCACTTCTAGCGAGGTCAAGACGGTGTCAGATGTAATGGCTTGAAGCAGGAATGGTGGGAGCTTTCTAAGCACACGGTCACAAGTGCGGGAATCTTATAAACAGACAGACTAACATAACAAGAGAGAAGCTCGTCTTTTCACTAGTTGGTTTTTTTTTTATATAGCTCAAATGGTGTCTCCTGCAACATTGCATCCAACTCTCACACCAACACTGCATCCAACTCTCACGACAACACTGCATACAACTCTCATTCCAATCATGCATCCAACTCTCACACCAACACTGCATACAACTCTCACACCAACACTGCATCCAACTCTCAAAACAACACTGAATCCAAATCTCACGACAACACTGCATCCAACTCTCACAACAACACTGCATCCAACTCTCACACCAACCATGCATCCAACTCTCACACCAACCATGCATCCAACTCTCACGACAACAATGCATCCAACTCTCACAACAACACTGCATCCAACTCTCACACCAACCATGCATACAACTCTCACACCAACACTGCATCCAACTCTCACACCAACATTGCATCCAACTCTCACAACAACACTGCATCCAACTCTCACAAAAACACTGCATCCAACTCTCACAACAACACTGCATCCAACTCTCACACCAACCCTGCATCCAACTCTCACACCAACCCTGCATCCAACTATCACACCAACCATGCATCCAACTCTCACACCAACCATGCATCCAACTCTCACACCAACATTACATCCAACTCTCACACCAACATTGCATCCAACTCTCACACCAACCATGCATCCAACTCTCACATCAACAATGCATCAAACACTCACACCAACATTGCATCCAACTCTCACACCAATAAGGCATTCAACTCTCACACCAACAATGCATCCAACTCTCACACCAACACTGCATCCAACACTGCATCCAACTCTCACACCAACACTGCATCCAACACTCACACCAACAAGGCATTCAACTCTCACACCAACACTGCATCCAACTCTCACACCAACCATGCATCCAACACTCACAACAACCATGCATCCAACTCTCACAACAACCATGCATCCAACTCTCACACCAAAACTGCATCCAACTCTCACAACAACACTGCATCCAACACTCACAACAACACTGCATCCAACTCTCACACCAACCATGCATCCAACTCTCACACCAACCATGAATCCAACTCTCACACCAACACTGCATCCAACTCTCACACCAACCATGCATCCAACTCTAACACCAACACTGCATCCAACACTCACACCAACCATGCATCCAACTCTCACACCAACAATGCATTAAACTATCACACCAACAATGCATCCAACACTCACACCAACACTGCATCCGACTATCACACAAACCATGCTTCCAACTCTCACACCAACACTGCATCCAACTCTCACACCAACAATGCATCCAACTCTCACACCAACCATGCATCCAACTCTCACACCAACACTGCATCCAACACTCACACCAACCATGCATCCAACGCTCACAACAACCATGCATCCAACTCTCACAACAACCATGCATCCAACTCTCACACCAACACTGCATCCAACTCTCACAACAACAATGCATCCAACTCTCACACCAACAATGCATCCAACTCTCACACCAACACTGCATCCAACACTCACAACAAAACTGCATCCAACTCTCACACCAACAATGCATCCAACTCTCACACCAACATTGCATCCAACTCTCACACCAACCATGCATCCAACTCTCACACCAACCATGCATCCAACTCTCACACCAACACTGCATCCAACTCTCACACCAACACTGCATCCAACTCTCACAACAACACTGCATCCAACTCTCACAACAACACTGCATCCAACTCTCACACCAACACTGCATCCAACTCTCACACCAACACTGCATCCAACTCTCACACCAACACTGCATCCAACTCTCACACCAATCATGCATCCAACTCTCACACCAACACTGCATCCAACACTCACACCAACACTGCACCAACTCTCACACCAACACTGCATCCAACTCTCACACCAACACTGCATCCAATTCTCACACCAACACTGCATCCAACTCTCACACCAACACTGCATCCAACTCTCACACCAACACTGCATCGAACTCTCACACCAACATTGCATCCATCTCTCACACCAACCATGCATCCAACTCTCACACCAACCATGCATCCAACTCTCACACCAACACTGCATCCAACTCTCACACCAACCATGCATCCAACTCTCACACCAACCATGAATCCAACTCTCACACCAACACTGCATCCAACTCTCACACCAACCATGCATCCAACTCTCACACCAACACTGCATCCAACACTCACACCAACCATGCATCCAACTCTCACACCAACAATGCATTAAACTATCACACCAACACTGCATCCAACTCTCACACAAACACTGCATCCAACTCTCACACCAACATTGCATCCAACTCTCACACCAACCATGCATCCAACTTTCACACCAACACTGCATCCAACTCTCACACCAACATTGCATCCAACTCTCACACTAACCATCCATCCAACTTTCACACCAACACTGCATCCAACTCTCACACCAACACTGCATCCAACTCTCACACCAACACTGCATCCAACTCTCACACCAACATTGCATCCAACTCTCACACCAACATTGCATCCAACTCTCACACCAACATTGCATCCAACTCTCACACCAACATTGCATCCAACTCGCACACCAACATTGCATCCAACTTTCACACCAACACTGCATCCAACTCTCACACCAACCATGCATCCAACTCTCACACCAACACTGCATCCAACTCTCACATCCACACCCCACCCCCACCATTACCTCCCCCCCCCACTCATACCTTACACCCCTCTCTAAGCCCTCAAGCCTCATGACGCAACCCCACTCTCATCCACTCCCTGAACATAAACTCTCACCCTCACCCCTCCGTTCCCTCACCACAACATCATCCCCTCCCTTCCTCAACCCCCCCCCCACACGCACACCCAAACCGTATGCACTCCCCGACATCAACAATATGATTGAATTAAGATATTTAATTACACTGACTAAAGCCAGACATTGTGTCCACAGAGGGGACACCGACGGATAATTAACCCGGGCGTTGGCCTGAAAAGAACGCCCTCCCAGTCGACAGGACAATACAGGATCATCAGTGGACACTGACCGACTCCCTAAATGAGATGGCCATTGATTGACCGGACCGTGTTCTCGGGCATTTAAACAAAAAAATCACTTGACTTTTATAATGAATAGCTCTCCTAAATTTATTAAGCACGAAAGAGGAAGACTCATATGGAGTCAGAGTGACTATGGAGTCAGAGGGAGTATTGCGTCAGAGGGAATATGGAGTCATATGAAATATGGAGTCAGAGGGAATATGGAGTCAGGGGGACTATGGAGTCAGAGGGACTTTGCAATCAGACAGACTATGGGGTCAGAGGGACTATGAAATCAGAGAGAATATGGAGTCAGGAGACTATGGAGTCAGAGGGACCATGGGGCCAATGGTAGCTATGGAGTCAAATTCTTTGGAATCAGATGGATTATTTGGAGTAGGGGGTAATTAGGAGTCAAGAGGAAAGTGGTGTCAAGAGGTAATATGGAGTCAGGGGGTAATGTGGAGTCAGGGGGTAATGTGGAGTCAGGGGGTAATGTGGAGTCAGGGGTAATGTGGAGTCAGGGAGTAATGTGGAGTCAGGTGGTAATGTGGAGTCAGGTGGAAATGTGGAGTCAGGTGGAAATGTCTAGTCAGGTGGTAATGTGGAGTAAGGGGTAATGTGGAGTCAGGTGGTAATGTCGAGTCAGGGAGTAATGTGGAGTCAGGGGGTAATGTGGAGTCAGGGGGTAATGTGGAGTCAGGGGTAATGTGGAGTCAGGGGGTAATATGGAGTCAGGGGGTAATACTGAGTTTTTGTTTCTTGCGGACAATCTCTCAATTTGTCACGTAACATTATTTTCATGCTCTCTGCTTTTTCTAACAACCTCTCGTTCTTGCTCGTTCTTTCTCTCTCTTTCTCTCTATGAAACACTCTCTCTCTCTCTCTCTCTCAATCTCTTTCTCTCTAATCATCTCCCTCTGACAAAAAAAAAACAGCCCAACGACACGAGAAAGCGAGAGAGAGGGGGGGGGGAAGAGAGAGAGTGAGTGTGTGAGAGAGAGAGAGAGAGTGGTGTTTGCAAGGGAGTGGGGTCCTACAACAACAAACACACTCACTCCACCCTCCATCCCTTGATGACATCACGGCCCTGTCATTGACGTCCACCCCACTGTTTTCCCACTCTCTATTTAGCCACCCAAATTAAAGAGCGACAAACGGAGCCCCCACCGTAATGACACGGTTCTAGCTGCAAAAGAGTGGTCAAAGGGAAATAATCACTGCAATGACGCCGCGGACGTATTTTTCTTACATCCCCTTAAAAAATGGTTAATGACGGAGCTCGGAACAGGGGGGGGGGAGAGGGGGGTGCTGCGGAGTAAGGGTTCCCGGAGTCGATCTGATCTTTCTGAACGTTTTTATTAATAGTATTTTGGGTTACAGCGAATCCAAGTTCTGATATGGTGAATAAATGAAGGGGAAAAAAAATTGTAGCCCGTGACGTCACCAAATCTTGTGTCAGCTCCTGTGGTAACACCGTAGGCTACCCACCTTAACCGGGGGGGGGGGGGGGGCACAGTAGTGTAATAGCTGGACGCAGAAGGAGTCGTAGACACGGAGTCATATTTGTATAAAAAAATAAAAAATAGTGAAATACTCGAATACGAATCATGTCCCAACAACACTGCTAAAAATAAAACAATGTTAGAACTGGATGATGTGGATGATGTGGATGATGAGGATAAGGATTCAGTCGTGGCCAAAAAATCGACTGGCTGATTCATTAGCCTGGCTTGCAAAGGGCAAGAAGCATTGCGACATGATATAGAGACACGGCCCGCTCGGGGTGGGGGGGGGGGCAGCACCGTGTCACCACCTACCACTAAACAAGAGGAGTTAAATATATGACAATGGAGGCAAAAGGGATTATTTCCCCTCGATGCACTGGGGGGAGGGGGCGACAAAGGCGTCGCTTACGTGGTTGTGGAAAAGGGGGGAGGGGTAAGGCGGATAAGTTTGGCTTAGAACAGCGGTTCTCAAACTGTGGGTCGCGACCCCTTCGGGAGATATACCTACCTACCGATTAATGTTTATCGGCAGCGGGGAAAAAACCAGCTGTCTCTCTCCCCCCCCCCCCCCAGTCAGAGAGCAACAGAACCCTGTCAAGCTACGGGGCCAAACCCTGTTTGACAACCACCGAACCCGATCGAACAACCAAAACCCTTCGCTAGCAAACAACAAAAGATGTCTGACAGCTATCCACGTCCACGAGCATATCCCCCCCCCCCCCCCCAAAGCTCATGGATAAGAAAAGTCTTAACCAAGACTCGTTTTGTTTTCTTCTACATTTACTCCAGTTACCTCTATTATTTTTTCACCATTAGTATTTAAGCATTCGTGAAGGGTGTTACAGGCCCCCAAGTTTTAGAACCACTATTTAAAAAAAAAAAACGCAATTCTTTATCCTAATTGACAATAAGGGAATAAGGGGTGCATTTAATTTCTTAGCGTGAGAAATAAAATGAGAGTTTGGGGGGGTGTGTGGGGGTGGGGTGTGTTTCCTGTATGCAAAATGCCGTTATGTAGGTGAAATTTTAGAAACTGTCGTAAACAGGCGCGCCATTAAACGCTACCGACGAAGCAGGTAATGAAATTACCGCGAAGGTAACTTGCCTTTACATTATTAAAGGCCTGCACAGAAATAAATGTGCATTCGAAAATAAAAAAGAGAGAGAAGGAAAATACAGGGGAGGTAAACATGAAATTGCACTATGGACACGTTTTTTTTAAAAAAAAGCACAGTTATTTCCCATGTAATTGATGAGCGGGTAAGAAGATTCGAATACATTCGAGGGCAGTATGTCGGCAGGGAATTTTTGTAATGTATCGTGCTGGACGAAATGTCAGCGAAGCAAAGACCAAAAATTAACACAGCACGCTCCACTCGTCTTAAGGTGAGCTGAAATTGCTGGGCCGGTCGATGCTGAAATAACGCGAGCCTTGTGGATCGAATTGATGGCAGCCGTAAATGGACGATGATGCGAAAGAGGTCAGACATCATCATCACGGATGCCCCCGTTAAGCGAGCTTGCTGACACCACGAGACACTGGAAACGTTGAGTACATATTTATCCCCAGAGCGCGTGGTCTCTGGCATAAGACTGTACTGGAAATAAGGCACGGTCTCAGAATATAAACATGATGTTAAGGGTCGGTGGTGATGAGTACACAATTGCCGCTGAAACGAATTATTTTTTTTCCAGAGGAATCATTCTGTAATGACTAAGGAAAAAAATGCTAGGATTGGTGTGAGCACGTCCTTATCTAATACGATCTGCGTTTTTTTCATAAACCCCTCCTATGACATCTGGTGGGTGGGATGGTGCTGAAGTCATCGGTGCTGTGCTGGTGTAATGGGGGGGGGCAGAGTGGGAGGTAATGAAAGCGGTGGGGTGGTGGTGAAATAAGGGCCCTATGCTGGTGTTACGGGGGGGGGGAGGGGCAGAAAGTGTGGTAATGTAAGGATGGTGGTTAAATGTGAGGTGTGACCGGGGGGGGGGGGGAGTTCGGGGTGGTGGTGGAGTTGTGTTGATATGTGAGGTATAGGGGGATATTTGTGACCAGAGGGTTGTGGGGAACTACAGTTAGGGGCGTGAATGTTTGGTATGGAAAATGATGTTTAGCGTAGAGAGTATAGGTGTAGCTGTATCTACTTTGCCGAGATTCTATGACGTATTTTGGGTAAGACGTGCTAAGAGTGGTTGCTATGGTGTGGAAGCCATGCTGAAGGTTGGATTTTCAAGAGTTAATAAAGAAAAGTCTCTTTTAAGAAACAGCGGTTCGTTTAATAATTATAACCTAGACATTGGCGCGATCGAACTTGGTAATTCCCAGTTCGTAACAAGGGGTAGGAGGGTGAAAAGCCAGAAGCGGGGGGGGGGGGGGGGTGATTAAGAGGTGAAATAAGAGGTTGGGTCATAAGGAACCTCGGAGTGGAGGCCAAACCGGTGATGACATTTTTTTAGCCATTCCCTAAAGGCAGACTCACTAAAGACAGACTCACTAAAGACAGACTCACTAAAGACAGACTCACTAAAGACAGACTCACTAAAGACAGACTCACTAAAGACAGACTCACTAAAGACAGACTCACTAAAGACAGACTCACTAAAGACAGACTCACTAAAGACAGACTCACTAAAGACAGACTCACTAAAGACAGACTCACCCTCTCTGCATACACTGTTGGGTCCACCCTCTGCCGCGTTGGACTCCATCATGGCGTCCTCTAGTGTCTTCCTCAGCCGGTCCTCCTCCTCCTCACTCCCTTTTGGCTGGCGGAGGATGTTGGACTCTGTCCACTCACTGAACACATCACTCAGTATTGGCGACTGTTCATAGCTCCCTGGTCAGTGATAAATTAGTTCACAAAATATGTGCAAACTGGACACAGTTAACAAACTATACAAACTGGACACAGTTAACAAACTATACAAACTGGACATGGTTAACAAACTATACAAACTGGACACAGTTGACAAACTATACAAACTATTATACCATCTATACCAATTGTGACGGGACCGGGAGAGATTGTGATGGGACCACAAGAGATTGTGATGGGGCCACGAGAGATTGTGATGGGACCACAAAAGATTTTGATGATACCAAAGGAGAGATTGTGATGCTAATTTTTTTTTGGGGACACAGGAATGAATGACTTAGCAATACAAAAATACAGGGCTTGAGTGAGGTGGGCAGTTTCAGGTGGGGTGTGTGGGGGTAGGGAGTGGGGTGTGTGTGTGGAGGGGGGGCTTATCTATCAGCAACTGAACACAACATTTGACTCTTTGAAAAACATGATTTCAAAATGTTGAACGTGTACACACGTGTACACACATGCTGAGTTGGCAGTATGTTAAACGTTATTAAATTAATTCATAGGCTGTGCCGCACCTTTAAATGAACACACACACACACACGGTAATTAATCTACGGTCATTACTTCTAATTTGTATAATGTAAACTACTCGTAAAATAAAGGAAAAAACTTAAAAATTTTAATTAAAAAAAAAAAAAAGAAAAAAAGTATCATCCTGTTGTGTTAATAAGAAAAAGTTAAACATATTTTTAAAGCTTAACAAGCATAAGTTATTTCTAATACAATCGTTACAAATATTATTGTTTTGAAAAATCCCAATTCACGATAAGTAGATTTTGATAACCTTACCCCCCACTGCTATAACACCCCCCCCCCCCCCCCCAGAAACCTTACAGCTCACTTAAATTTTTAGTTTTTTTTAGTGTCAGGTGTGTTTAAACCAGCGGTTCTCATCCTGTGGGTCGCGACCCCTTTGGGTCGCCTAAGACCATTGGAAAGCACATGTACTCTACAGTTATGAAGTAGCAACGAAAATAATTTTGTGGTTTGTGGGGGAGGGGGGTCGCCACAACACGAGGAACTGTATCAAAGGGTCGCGGCGTTAGGAAGGTTGAGAACCACTGGTTTCAACGTTTCATTAATGCATTATAAAAAACCTTGATTTAAGTTCTGAGCCCACCCTGGTGCGCCATTTATGGACTGTAGGCTTTTTTAATTCTAAGGGAGGTAATTACCAGATATCAACAACATAAGGCATAGGAAAGGGAGATAATTAGTTTAACCACTCAGTATGTATAAAAAATAAAGAAAATTATTTTTTTTTTAAAATATATATTCATAAAATCTGGCCACACAGATGTATGAGTATTTAATTGTGTAGCGTAATGCCAAGCATGTGTCGTAATGCCAAGCATGTGTCGTAATCCCAAGCATGTGTCGTTGTAATTACTTTGAGGACTTTGAATTTGCTTTTTTTTTTTGAGTTACCGATATTTTTAGTTTGAAAATTTTTAGGTCCAGATAAGTTTAGTTTCAGATATATCCAGCTTTAGATAAGTTTAGTTTCAGATATATCTAGTTTCAGATATATCCAGATTTAGATAAGTTTAGTTTCAGATATATCCAGCTTTAGATAAGTTTAGTTTCAGATATATCCAGCTTTAGATAAGTTTAGTTTCAGATATATCCAGCTTTAGATAAGTTTAGTTTCAGATATATCCAGCTTTAGATAAGTTTAGTTTCAGATATATCCAGCTTTAGATAAGTTTAGTTTCAGATATATCCAGCTTTAGATAAGTTTAGTTTCAGATATATCCAGCTTTAGATAAGTTTAGTTTCAGATATATCCAGCTTTAGATAAGTTTAGTTTCAGATATATCCAGCTTTAGATAAGTTTAGTTTCAGATAAATCCAGCTTTAGATAAGTTTAGTTTTGGATATTTCTAGTTTCAGATATTTTTATTTCCAGATATTTTTGGCCCCTGATACAAAAATGAAAATATTTTAAAATAAAATAACAAGTGCTATTAGTTGTTTGTTTGTTTGTTTGTTTGTTTTTTTAAAAGGATTGTTAGCTTTGGATATTGGAATTGATATTGGCTTGTTCTAATAATGTGTAAAATTGTGAGTGAAATTAATTTTTGTGTTTAAATTATCAATATTTCACAAGCAGATGCTAAAAGCTCTTTTTTTTTAAATTTAGATTTGAATGTTAATTAGCCCTCAAATTAAACTAACCCACCTTGTCAGTTTTAGCCCCCTCCCCCCCCCCCCCCAACCTTATAAGATATCATTAGTTACAAGAGGGCAAGCTCAGATGACTCCTATGTCAATGCCTCGGAACATTAAATGAACTTTTCACAAATGTTATGTGAGTTAGACGTATCTGAATTCTAACGTCATGATTGGGGGGGGGGGGAATTAAATGAAAACTTTTCACAAATGTTACGTGAGTAAGACGTATCTGAATTCTAACGTCATGATTGGGGGGGGGGGGAATTAAATGAAAACTTTTCACAAATGTTACGTGAGTTAGACGTATCTGAATCTAACATCATGATTTGGGGAAAAAAAATAAAAGCAAAAAATATTTTAAAAGAAATATAATAGTTTTCAAAAACTTCACACATAAGTAGATTCTTGTTAAAATAAGCATGGTTTCTACACAGAGGCTGAGAGGGCTATGCTGTGATCTGGGAACTCCTTAAGTTTTTTTTTTTTTATTTAAAGCAAATTTGTTATGTCTTGTTTTGCATCATCTGCCCAAGAACGCATTTACCCGAAATATCCTTTCAATTGTTCCGTCATATTTTTCAAGCCTAAATATACATCTTGTCCTGCTAAAAGTATTGTAAGTAAAGACAAATGTTTAAAAAAAAAAAAAAAAATTAAACAAAATAATAAATAGAGAAAAAAATAGATACATGTTGTTGAAATAAAATCTACACTTACGAAAACATCTTTTCTGAAAATCCCAAACTTAATGAAAGGAAAAATAAAAAAAAGAAAGAAATTTATTTATTTTAAAAACAAAAAACAAAAAACAAATTATGTCTTTGATAATTTAACCTTAAATAACAACATTGTTTATCTAAGGAAGCAAGGCTTAGAAATAGAAATTAACCTTTTAGACTATAACCTTTTCCCTCAACAAATTTATTTATCAAAATTGTGTACTAGTGTCTCAACCAGACCAGGCAATGTTGGACTGCCAAGTGCCTTAACTAGATCAGTCAATGTTGGACTGCCAAGTGTCTCAACCAGATCAGTCAATGTTGGACTGCCAAGTGTCTCGACCAGACCATTCAATGTTGGACTAACAAATGTCTCCACCAGACCACCCATTTTATCCCAATGGTCTGGTTAAGGTTATCAGCCGTGTTCAGCTACTGCACCAAGGAATATAAAAACGGCCCTCAGCATAAGATGGTTACCTGCTTCAATGTAGACAGGTGCGGCACTTGTGCTTCTGCCTGGACTGGTTGTTCTCTCACTGGTCGATGACCTCCTGTAGGCTGGTCTGTTGTTGGGCATTGCAACTGGGCTTGAACGACTTGGGTGCAGCCTGTGGATAGATCATAGGTGTGGATAAATCTAGGGGTGTAGATAAATAACAAGGTTGGATAAATCTTAAATCTAGGGGTGTGGATAGATCATAGGGGTGGATAAATCTAGGGGTGGGGATAAATCCAAGTGGTGGATAAATCTATGGGTGTGGATATATCATAGGGGTGGATAAATTTAGGGGTATAGATAAATGACAAGGGTGGATAAATCTAGGGTTGTGGATAATCCAGGAAGGTGGACAAATGCAGGGGTGTGGATAGATCCAGGCATTGATAAATACAGAGGTGTGGATTGATCCAGGATTTGGATAAACTTAAATCCATGGTATGAAGAGATGCAGTGTTTGAATGAATCCAGGAGGGTTGATAAACTAGGGGTATCCAAGAGACATTTATCCACTATACAAATAAGTGTGTAAAGGTAAACAAAATTTTTAAGATCAGAGATTCATTTGATAGGGGATTCCACTCATTGTCGGCCGGTGGGTGGGGGGGGGGGGGGGGGGGGGGAGTCAAAGTGAGAGGGCCCTAAAAACAAGTGAAATAGCTAGGCCTCCTAAAGTCAAGACAAATGTAGGTCAAGACAAATGTGGGGCAAGATGAATGTACCCCAATACAAATGTAGGTCGAGACAAATGTTGGTCATGAAAATTGTCCCTGGCACCAGAATAACAACATTTTTGGAAACACTATCACACAAAAAATTTTTTTTTTTTAATGACATTTTTCCTGCAAAGTCTTTAGGAAAAAAAAAGAGTTGTTATTTCTCAAACTAAACAAAAGGTCCACTTTTAAATAGAAAAGCAACAAGCAATAGATAGTTCACCCTTACAAAAGATTTCTTTCCCAACATAACACCAGAGTTCTGATTTCAGAACGCTTTGCCCAGGTAACACATTAAGTACAATTATACTTCTTAAATTTCAAGCATGCAGTCCATTACATTTGAAATAACCACTTGGAAAACAGTCCAGTCGATGAGTCAGTTGGTTCAATTTGACTCACCTCAAGCTCTCCAGGTCGCAATCATCGGTCAGTATGTCCATGGTGGTCACATGCGCATTGGTGTCGGGACTGCCAGAAAAGAGCGAGGACGACGACGAGGAGAGGATGGTGGTCGTCTGAGGGTTCTGGATGGTCTTGAATGAAAACTGGGGCCCCATCCAGAGCCTACGGTGGGGCCCGACGTGGGTGATGATTTCAACCTGATGATTAGACAGGAATCCCAGACAAGGTTTTCTGATGTGATGCTGTGATAACCATGATGACAATCGTAAACTCAATTGTCAATCATTACACCTAAGAACAAAACATGTTTCAGGTTCTCACTCCAAATGAGACACCAAACAGTGCTGACAAGCAATGGAATGTATGTGTTCGATGCCAGGATGTAAACCAGCCAAAATACGTGACCAACTGCACCACCAGCCGTATGTGAGCAAGTCACTGTCCCCCCCACTGACCATAATGTGAGACCCACTGTCACCACCAACCATACCCATGAGACCCCTTGTCCTCGACCAGATATATCTTGTGAAACCCCCCACCCCCACCAGCCATAGCTGTGAGACCTCTTAGGCACCACTATCCGAAACCTAAAAGACACACTGTTCCCCCATTAGTCATACCTTTGAGAACCACACCCCCCCCCCACCAGCCATACCTGCGAGCCACACTGCCCCTCCTCCCCCCACAAGCAGCCCTACCTGTGAGACCCACTGCTCATCTATGTCATCTTTACTGCCACAGGTGCCATAGTCACTGGAAAGGCTGTCCTTGGATCCATACCTAGACACAGGCTCGGACTCGACCATCTCTGCAGAAGTTTTTTTTAAACAATTTAAAAATGCATTCAAGTTCAAGGCCAATAATCTGTTAATAACTCAATGACTGCATAAGCTTCAGAACTGGTGTTTTGGCAATGGGAAGAAGAAAAAAAATTACCACAACATCTTTAACAAAAAATTTTTGCTTTTCTAGTATAGATATTTATCAGTGGCCCCTACAAAAATCTGATATCCCTGTAGGCCTGTCAACCTGAATGGAGGTGAATAGACTTTCTAATGTAGAAAACGGTGAGTTTATAAAAGCCCCCCGCCCCCCTCTCTCTCGACCCTCCCCCCAAAAAAAACAACATGATCCACCTTGGATGTAAGATGGCTGCTGGGTCTGCACAGCCTCGCAGGAGACAACCAGGGGGTTGTTGGATGCCAGGGGCGGCTTTATCTCACTCGATGACCTCGACCTATTAAAAAAAAAAAACAAAGTTAAAGATTTCATGGGTGACTTTTTTTGAATCTCCTCTTAAAGTGGTTCTCCGCCTTTCCCAGGCTATGGACCTCCAAGCCTGCCAAATCTGTACAATGTGAATGCAAGATGTGTACCTTAAAAAAATTAAACTAGGATCAGGGGGCTCTAGATTAAAAAAAATTTTTTAAAAAAAAGCCAAGGGCCACCACTAGATCTCACTCTGTTGTTGCCGGGACAAACTAATAATTTCTGAGAACCTGACAATTCACACACAAAAATTGGCCCATTGCAGACCTGTTTACTCAAACAATTTTGGCGTACAATGTACGATTTTGAGGTGTATACCTTGTATGTACTGTATGTTTATTATTTTTACTATTAAGATAACGTATTGAATGATTTTGTGATGATAATGTACGATTTTAAGAGATTGGGGGTAAACACGTCTGCCCATTGGAATGCCTGGTTGTCAGACTAACTAAGCAAAATTATATTTTAAACCATAAATTGACAGGGAATACACCTACAGAGGACATTGACACTGACACATAAAAGACACTGACAGCCAGGCAGAGACTGAAGACAATAACATAAGACACACAGATATAAGACAGACAAAAGACGTTGACAGAAAGACACAGACTGAAGACACTTAACAAAATACATTATAAATAAGACACAGTCACAAAAGACATTAACAAAAAACAGAGACATAAGATACAGACACAGGATGTTGTAAGAAAGACAGAGACTGAAGACACTGACATAAGACGCAAGACATTGACAGAAGACAATGAAAGAAAGTGCAGATGAATTAAATTGACAAAGAAGAGACCCACTAGGCTTCACAGTGACAGTAATGACTTTAGTGGCTAAGTAACACATGTGTCTGTACAGCAATGACATTCATGCTGATAAAGGAAAAAGGGGGGGGGGGTTCCGGAGAGTATACCTTGACAGTCTCACCCACCTGAGAAGATTCCACTGAAGGAGACCTTTCACCTCCAGCTCAATAGGTGAGTCGTCCAGGTGCTTCTCTGAGCCACCGTGCTGCTTGGGGCGTGGCTCCAGGTGGTACTCACTCAGTATGCCATTTTGGTTGAGGATGAACACAGAGTCGACAGCAGACTTCTTCAGGTGATCTGCAGGCGCAGGTATTCAACAGCAGTTTAACGAATATATGTATATTTATTACTTACTATTTATTCTTTGCTTTTATAAAACCAGCAGCCAGCAGTCTGTCTAACCAAGACAGGGGCCAAGAAAATATTATTGACCAACTTTTTATCAGAAGTAATTTAAATTTTTTTTTAAAAATTTGTTAAGCTTAAAATAAATAAATTCCTTGTAGATCTGTCCCTACCAGCTGTCTTACACTCAAAGAAAGGGAATTTTAAGTCAGTTAAAAATCTTAGCACACTAGAAATTATCACCCGATTTTTATCGAGATAATAATGGCAGGCGATAATTTCCACCTGCTTTTGCTAAAAGTCCCCACAATTATGTATGTTAAAAAGATGTATCCATGTAATGATGTTTATGATTCTTTTCCTGCTATTTATCATACGCCAACTCTTACCCTTATCGCGCCCCTAAACTACAATTATTTTTTTTCCTACAAACATGACCTTACATTTCTAAATCTAAATGATCACTAATTAAATTATTATTGTCACGAAAGGAGTTCATTGACGGCTGATCTCTGTGCTAGAGAATTTTTTTTTTTTTTTTTTTATATTCGTGCCCATAAACTAAATTTTGTTTTCTCTGAAAATTTTGACAACTCAATCCTAAATATACAACCAAAACTCTATAAACCATTTTAAATGAATGTTATATTAACGGAATTCGAGATACTGATATTTTCATAAAAAATGTAACCAAACTTTTCCCTTTGTTTTCTGCTATATTATTGGAAAACCAAAGAATACGTTTCTCCCATCTGTAAAAGCATTGAGTGTCTTTTTTACAGAAACGTTATTAATCAAATAGAAGCTATACACCCACCACATATGTTTATTTGTAAAAAGAGATTGCAACATCTCTTTCTCCCCAGCTGCAACAACGTTGGATTTAAAGATATTGTAATCAACGTATAATTGTACACATCCTATTTCCTATCCCCGATATGTGTAAACCTGAGAAGTTTAATTAGTTTTCAAATGAATTCCTTTATTCTGAGACTTATCTTGTGCTGCATGTGGCAAAAATGAAAGTATCAATTCCTCTTCCCCCCACCCCCCAAGATTTTAATAAAAATAAATAAAATGCTAAGCGGGATTGTTAAATGTTAAAAATACAATTCAATTTTTTGTCTGTATTTTATGAACAATTTAAAAAGCAGTCCATTACATTTATTAATTTTACTTTTAAGAAGGGGAAAATACGTTATCACTTTTGTCTCCTGTGATTATTAAGTCAAAGAAACTTAAAGCTTTACCTAAAATAGGTAATTGGCATTATGATGTCATTAGCATGTTTATTTAAAAGAAATTAATTTTAATTTTATTTCTCATTATTAACAACGCACTAAAAAAACACTCTAAAAACAACTGATGTTTAGGTTTCCCGATAAATAGGATTACGCTGTAAATCTTAGATCATCAATTTCTTAATTAATTTTTTTTTTTATTAATTTCAAACTCGAAAAAAAATGCTTAAGATGGTTCCTTTATTGTTATATTAAATTATTAAATGTTTTTTGTAATTTATAATAATAATACTTAAACATTTACTCACATAAAAGCGGATATATTTTATTTTTTGCGCATTTAAATTAATTTGATTTCCATAAAATAATAGAAGATCACCATCATTGTTTTTAAGAATCATGTCTTTAAATCGCTTTGTTTCTTTGGCGTTATGGTCAGCCTAGCTCATTCTTATATATATATATATTGGGGGTATACACCCCATTTTTTTTATAAAATCGATAAATAAACCAACTGTTAATACACGTCAGCATGATTGCTCACCTCTCCTTTCTACGGTGGAGGTCCACAGCCTCTCGGAGGAGAAAGTGGCACAGACTCCATACACATTGTCATGCACTGAGCTGGAGTGGGTGGGGCTCTTGGGGCGTGGGTTGCCCCCAGAGGGGCCGAGCCCGGGTATAGAAAGGACCTGCTTGAGCTGGGCCAGAGGCGCGACGGCCGTGGGGTGGGGGTAAGGGGGCAGGCGTGGGTTGCCAGTGTTGTTCCTGAGGGCGTTCTGCCTGATCAGGGTGGGGTAACTCTCCTGTGGGCCTGGGGAGAATAAGGGAGAGAATTTGTTCTTTCAACATGGTAATGTCTTGACTTGTAGAGATCTTTAAAAAATATAATCTCTTGAGTTACATGCTTAACTGTCTCTAAAAATCCATTTTTAAAAAAAACTTAGCATGAAATTTTCATTTTTGTTCGTTACAAGTTGTTAACTAAATCTCAGTCAACAGGGGGAGCCAACGAATAATAATGCAAATCACTAAAGTAGCTAGTTGCCCCTCACTTGATTTAAAAAGATAATATAATAACCAAATATGTTCAACTTTTTATGACTAAATTTTAAGTAAGGAAAAAATAATAACTATACACCAAAATTCCATGTCTCGTTAAGTATAAATACTTTGAATTTATCAGTGACGGACTGCATTGAATAAAAAAAATAATTCCTAATTAAGTTGTATATGGTGATAAATAAGTTCAAAACCAAATTTTTTAACATCACTTCTCAATTAGTTTATTATTAATAAGAATTAACCAATTGAAATGTGATGTTAAAAAAGTTGATCGAAATTTATTAATTTTAATAATAAATTAATTATAAACTTTTTTACTATAATAATTGTTATTATTTCTAATTTTTAAATATCCTTCTGAAGTCCAACCAGCCAGCACTACAGTTTTTGTAAGAATATTACTGACTAGTGTCAATGATAGCACAAAAATTGTATTGACATAATTTTAAGAGTAATGGTCATTCTTCACCAGAGCTATATTTCTGTACAATTCAAGGTGAGAATCTGCTTTAACTGTCTTACATTACCTGAGGTACCTGGGCTACTCGACAAAACAGGGCTGCGTCTACCTGCTGCGCCACCCTCTATATCATCAAGGCCAGCTGACTTATGAAAACGGCTGGCCCTGTTGACAACCCTGGTCTGGCAATGCGTACGGGCACATATGGCACCTGGGGACATTGAAAAACATGATGTTTGCTTGTGTGTCAATGTGTGGACATTTTTTCCCAGGACCCCAGGGGCATGGGTATTTTAGGCCCAGGAGCCAAGGGTTCAAAGGGTTAAACATCTTCTTATTTATTTGAAACGTTTATTATTTTTTAAATTAATTTTTAAAAAATCAACAACAAAAAAACTAGTTACCTCCCCTAGCCCATGAGAGACAACTCACCTCCATAGGGTGTGATGGGAAATACATGGGTTGTGCCCCTGTGAGTGCTGACAGCTACCCACCGGCTGTCATTTGTGAAGGCGATATCAATAACCTGTGAGGGAGACATGAAACAGATACAACATCTAAAATCATAAAGGTCAACTGGAACAGAGCACCACATTGCTTCATTATGGTCAACTGGAACAGTGCACCACATTGCTTCATTATGGTCAACTGGAACAGTGCACCACATTGCTTCATTATGGTCAACTGGAACAGTGCACCACATTGCTGGGTGGCCGAGTGGTCTAAACTGAGCAAAATCTCAAGTTGATGGTCTGGAGTTCAATCCCCGCCAAAGCCCAGTCAAGCAAACACACCACCAGTACCCCGGGTGGATGGGACTCGTTAACCTTGGACGGCAACTCATCTAAGAGAAGGAAACTCTGAATTCAAACCCGGCGATGGAGTCCCGATAGGCGGATAACATTGATACAATGAAACATTCCGGCAACTCCCGGGTGGATGGGACTCGTTAACCTTGGACGGCAACTCATCTAAGAGAAGGCAACTCTGAATTCAAACCCAGGAGATGGGGAGATGGAGTTCACATGCGCCTAACTGGCAGCAGTGATGCCTCTCGAACATCGAACCTTGTAACGCGCTTCGAGCCTTTGGGAATGAAGCGTGATTTCTCAAATTTATCAAATAAACTTCATTATTATTATTATTATTATTGCTTCATTATGGTCAACTGGAACAGTGCACCACATTGCTTCATTATGGTCAACTGGAACAGTGCACCACATTGCTTCATTGTGGTCAACTGGAACAGTGCACCACATTGCTTCATTATGGTCAACTGGAACAGTGCACCACATTGCTTCATTATGGTCAACTGGAACAGTGCACCACATTGCTTCATTGTGGTCAACTGGAACAGTGCACCACATTGCTTCATTGTGGTCAACTGGAACAGTGCACCACATTGCTTCATTGTGGTCAACTGGAACAGTGCACCACATTGCTTCATTATGGTCAACTGGAACAGTGCACCACATTGCTTCATTGTGGTCAACTGGAACAGTGCACCACATTGCTTCATTGTGGTCAACTGGAACAGTGCACCACATTGCTTCATTGTGGTCAACTGGAACAGTGCACCACATTGCTTCATTGTGGTCAACTGGAACAGTGCACCACATTGCTTCCACACAAAAAAGAAAAGCAGGAGCTAAAGAGACTAGACCATGAGTCTTTTCATTGGACAGTTGGGGAGAGGAGGTAGGTGGAGGACAGGTGTGGGAGGTGACTTGTGTGGACATGAGTTGTGTGGGGAAGAGTTGTGTGGGGAAGAGTTGTGTGGGGATGAGCTGTGTGGGGATGAGCTGTGTGGGGATGAGTTGTGTGGGGATGAGTTGTGTGGGGATGAGCTGTGTGGAGATGAGCTGTGTGGAGATGAGTTATGTGGAGATGAGTTGTGTGGGGAAGAGTTGTGTGTGGGAGAGGACCAGGGTTGCCAGCTGTCCTTAAATTTATGGACATTAAATAAAAACATGGAATTAGACTACTTGTAAAAAAAAAGGGGCTGTACAAGCCTAACGGTGACATTTAAAAAAAAATAAAAATAGAAATTGCTCTTTACCCTGCTGTAGCAACCAAAAAAAAAATTGTAAAAAAAACAAAAATGGAATTCGCAGACTCACAATTTTTTTTCTTGTTTGCTTAAAATATTTATGATTATAACAAGAAGAAATTAACAACTGATCAAAATGACACGTGAAAAAAGCCAAGGTGAATATAAGATTTTTGAGTCACAGGCCATAGATATTTGTACTTGACATATATATATATATATAATCATACACCACGACCATTTACATTTTTTAAACCTTCATTAGTTTAACAAATTTATGTAGAAAGTTGTGCCCATAAAAAATAAAATAGTTGTCGATAAAAATATTTAACAGTAAATTTTTTTTTTTTAAATTTAGTTGGCAACCCTCGAGAGGACATCTGTGGGGAGGAAACCGATGTTGATGCTGTCATGTAGGTGTTGTCAAAATGAATCTGTCACCTTTGTTCTGCCAACTGCAACACGTCTGACAACTCACCACATCAGTGCATACATCAAGGCATACATCAGCCGGCACTGACCAACATATTTGGGGGAATTGAAGGACCCTTAGTCTTTTAGTTACCTTGGCTGTGGTGTCCCCACGGTGGAGTGTGTACAGGTGGTGGACAGCTCCTAGGGATGAAGAGCAGGGGTGGGCGACCAGGCTGAACACATGGAAGTTGTGACCTGAAACACAGAGAGAGCGGACACAGGCTATCAAATAATTTGATGGATGTTTCATTGGTCATTTGAAATTTACTGAAGCCGTATATGTTATACAGACCCACTGCCTCAGACCATGCTGACCACCAGAGATCAGGAACATTTTGTTTAATGCAAGTCACACCTAGACCCTAAAACAGTAGGTGCTTCTAGACCCAAAAACAGTAGGTGCTTCTAGACCCAAAAACAGTAGGTGCTTCTAGACCCTAAAACAGTAGGTGCTTCTAGACCCAAAAACAGTAGGTGCTTCTAGACCCAAAAACAGTAGGTGCTTCTAGACCCAAAAACAGTAGGTGCTTCTAGACCCTAAAACAGTAGGTGCTTCTAGACCCTAAAACAGTAGGTGCTTCTAAACCCAAAAATAGTAGGTGCTTCTAGACCCAAAAACAGTAGGTGCTTCTAGACCCAAAAACAGTAGGTGCTTCTAGACCCAAAAACAGTAGGTGCTTCTAAACCCAAAAATAGTAGGTGCTTCTAGACCCTAAAACAGTAGGTGCTTCTAGACCCAAAAACAGTAGGTGCTTCTAGACCCAAAAACAGTAGGTGCTTCTAGACCCTAAAACAGTAGGTGCTTCTAGACCCTAAAACAGCAGGTGCTTCAATAAACAAAAATGAAAAATTCCAAAAGTATTATAAAAATATAACGGTTGCTTAGAGAAAACTTAAATGCCTTCTAATTTCATTCAAAAACACAAGTTATCAAATAGTTTGATGTAAATAATGGTTAAAGTTTAATATTTCCTAAGTGTTGCCATCTTTCACCATTAAAAATGGGGGGCCTGGCCATATCCATCTATATTAAATAGATATGTAGGTGGCCCTCAGATAATGATAGCTCCACAAGCAGGGGTTATCAAATTGATAAGTAGGGTGGCCCTTCAAATAATGATGGCTCCACAACCATGCTATATTAAATAGATATGTTGGGGGGTTCTCACAAAAAGGTTGCCATGACATACATAGCCTTCATTTAAAGGTATCCGCCACATACATGCCGAGTCCCCCCCCCCCAACACAGGAGACCATACCTAATTTACAAGCGGTCACCAAAAGAATTCCACTGGGGTCAAAGGCCATGGCCGCCACTGGCTCGTTGGCGTGTGCATGAAAGTGGGCAATCAGGCCCTCACAGTCGGGGTCGTCAGAGACATAGAACTGGGATATCTCCGAGGGCTTGCTGCTCTGTAAAGTAGGTCAGAGAGTGGTCAAGGTGAACACGACTTACAGTATTTAACTTTAAACCCCCCCCCCCCCCCCGACCCACATGACCACACCGTCATACAAAATATCATCATTTAAATTTTAAATGTATTTTCCAGACAAGGGGAAAGAGATCACTGGTTCAGAAGACAAGAGAAAGGACTCACCGGTTCAGAGAGTAAACAATAAAGACAAAAATAAACTTCACCAAATAATTCTAACAGCTAACTCTCAAAAAACAAAAATGAACAATGTGCTATGAACTATGTCTTGTCCATTGCAGGCTCACAAATGTTCACTTCATGTCGCTAAAAATGTTCACTTCTTGTCACTGCAAATGTTCACTTCTTGTCACTACAAATTTTCACTTCTTGTCACTACAAATGTTCACTTCTTGTCACTACAAATGTTCACTTCTTGTCACTACAAATGTTCACTTCTTGTCACTACAAATGTTCACTTCTTGTCACTACAAATGTTCACTTCTTGTCACTGAAATATCACATTAAGAGATGGCGTCAGCGGGCCGTCCAGCTTAAAGCTATTTATGCCCTCCCTGGCGCTCACCCATACAAGCCAGGCGCCGGGTCTGCCCAGCGCCGACCTGTGCGGGACAACGCCAGAGACCTCCCCGAGCGTGGACCATCCCCACCAGCAACCACTCGATCGGGTTCGCCGAGGGAGACCCTCCCCGCCCGGAGACGTCTGGTTGACCGAAGACGATGCGTTTAAAACGTCCGCAGTCCACTCGCCTAGGGGCCGGGACGGTAAATTAACGTCATAATATCTCCCCCCACCCGTCCCGGGAGGGTTTCTACAGTGGGTTTCCACCCCGTGACTAATTCACGAAGTAGCTGGGACGAAACAGTTGCTTAGGAGCAGCGTTCGCAGGGCTCCGTATTTATAATCATCGGTCAGAGACTTCCACCACAGCCTCTCGCCTCATATCCCTTAACGGCAACTTGTAATCATGATCCCTACCATGTGTCTGCCTTTTCTTCCACTTGTGAAATATCACAAGTGGCAGCCCTTTAGGAGCTGTTATTCCAGCAGCTACCATGCATGCCCCTGTCTGCCACGCGGAACACGCGATGGTGGTTATGTTCCCCGGGTTAACTTCGAGGGGGTCGGCCAACGCTTCCAAATCGGCAAGTCAGCACAGACTTGTCGACCGGAACCCCGGGGAAGACTTCTTGTCACTACAAATGTTCATTTCTTGTCACTACAAATGTTCACTTATTGTCACTACAAATGTTCACTTATGTCACTGCAAATGTTCACTCTTTGTCACTACAAATGTTCATATCTTGTAACTACTACCTGATCAGCCCGAAATGATTTGAGATCGTAGACTGACACGATTCCCGGACGGTATCCATTCTCATCCGGTGGGGATGGCTCAGGCTTCTTGGCGGGAGGCGGGGGCTTGGCACCCGTGACACTGCTGACCATGGCCTCACCGAACATGGTCAAACCTTTGAATGCCCCCTGAAGAAGAAGAAACACTTCATACGAGGCACTGGACATTGGTCGGGACTCTTGATAACCCCAGGAGAAGATAAGCAAAAGGTACATGTGTATTTCATAAGGACCATTGGTTAAGATTATAAAAGGTATTGATATAATGAACATTTTCTTAAAAGTAACCCCACCACATGGATCCGACCCTGCCCCACTGCGATTCCAAAGGGATGATGGTGAAATCATTGCAGAGGCTCACCTTTGCTGCACTGATCACCGTTGCCGCATAGGACTGTGCCCCGTCACCCGACATGCCTCCACAAGATTGGTGAACCGGCAACAGCTGAGACGGGAACAAGAAGTATATTTAAATTATTTTGAAGGTAAGCTCATTAAACCAGTAGCCTCCAAGATTATTTTTGCATTGAACAAATTATTTCTATTGAGACCCTTAATTTTCCTTACAATTTACTTATGGGGCCTTCCATAAAGTAAGTCATGCTATCATTGACAATGTCACAATCTGTTACAATTATCAGGCGCCCCCCCCTCCACCCACCCCAAAAAGCAATCTTGGACACCCCCTCCCATCCCCAAAGTGTGTCACACTTTAAAAATAAAAAATGTTGTTTTAAGAATGAACTAATTTAAAATATTCAATCTGAAACACACTTCACTATTAAATTCAGGACACTGCTAAGTGACATCTTCTGTCAGCACACATCCAGCACAACAATTCAGGACACTGCTAAGTGACATCTTCTGTCAGCATCCATGCAGCACAACAATTCAGGACACTGCTAAGTGACATCTTCTGTCAGCATACATCCATCACAACAATCAGACTCTAATAAGTGAAATCTTCTGTCAGCACACATCCAGCACAACAATCAGACCCCGCTAAGTGACATCTTCTGTCACAATACATCCAGCACAACAATTCAGACACTGCTAAGTGACATCTTCTGTCACAATAAATACAGCACAACAATCAGACCCTGCTAAGTGACATCTTCTGTCACAATACATGCTAAGTGACATCTTCTGTCACAATACATGATAAGTGACATCTTCTGTCACAATACATGCCAAGTGACATCTTCTGTCACAATACATGCCAAGTGACATCTTCTGTCACAATACATGCCAAGTGACATCTCCTGTCACAATACATGCCAAGTGACATCTTCTGTCACAATACATACAGCACAACAGAACGTTTAACATCACTTCAGCTTTTATATGCAATGATAAAAAAAATAATATAATGTGTGGTGTTACACAGATCCACACCCCCACCCCACCCTCATGTCACAAGCTGTCACACATTCTTAGCGCTCCCCCCCCCCCCTTTCCAGAGCGTGACTTACTTTATTGAAGGACCCCCTTGGAAATTTTATTTTTGCAATCGCGTCATTTTGAGCAACTGGATATGCAAGTGAGTTTTAAGATTATCTAAGGTTATCTAATGTTATCTACATTCGTAAAGCAAAGAGCTGTCAGATAACTCACACCAGCAATATCTGACATAATATGTATCTGTATACATTATATCGGTTTCCTTTTTCTTTTAATGTAAATTTAGTAATAACTTTACTGTCTTGTGTTTTTTGCTGCAACTTAAAAGGGGGTGGGGGGGGGTGGGGGGGGGGGGTTTGCATTACAAAAGCAACCTTATAAAATATCCCAATGGCAAACCCATGAATCCCAACCCCTTACCCTCTTGTCAGCATACGCCAGCCACCTGTCTCCCAGTGCAATGGGGTTGACCTTAGGCCCTGGGCAGGGGTAGCAGCCTGCAATAGTTAAAACCTGTGGCTTAAGAAATATTGGGAACAAAAATTTTCTAAGCAGAAAGAAAAGTGACAAATATAACAATGAATTCCTGCAAAAGTGACAAAATATAATAATGAATTCCTGCAAAAGTGAGAAATATAAAAATGAATTCATGCATAAGACAAAGAAGATAAATAAATTGGATGGCATCTTGTCTTTGAGTGAGTTATCTTGATCAAGTGTACACACTGCCCCATTCTTCTGATCACAGTCCATGACTAAAATTCTCCAGGCATGGAATAAAGTCTGGTGTGCAATGGTGCAGTGGCGTAGTGAGGGGGGGGCAAGGGGGGGGCATCATGCCCCGGGCGCTACTCACAAAGGGGCGCCAAATGGTATATTTTACTATAATATTGTATGGTTTTCAAATGGGGGGGGGGCGCTAAAAAGGTATTGGGGGGGCGCTAAAAAGGTATTGTGCCCCAGGCGCGATGGTGAATTAAAAAAATGCTCACAATAAAATTTCCTGATTACTGTTGTTAAATAAATTCTTAAAACTACTGCAAGTGCAGTTTGGTGCAAGTGCAGTTTGGTGCGTAACAATTTCTTGTGCTTTTCATTTTTATGGAAGTGGTCTCAATTTAAATACGGTGAAATAAATGTGCCTGTAAAAGAGGGGGGTGGAACATGTAGTTCAGGGGCATAAAAAGGAAATGTGCAGTTGTGAACCGGGTGGGTCGAGGGAGTGGGGATGGGTGGGGAGGTGTACACCAAATGGGATTCTTAAAAAGTGGTTACTTGAGTGCATTCTTTGTGAAGTAATTTTAGTGGCTTGGAGGTCCATGCATTGCTGCCGCAATGGTTTGGCCGCATGTCATGACTGGTGATTTATAAAGAGTTAACTCTTCTTTGATCCTTAGCCATACATTGTGGTGGGCAGCCCTTCTTGCACCCTTTTTAGCACAGCATTGAAACATTGAAGAGACTAGCTCCTCATCTAGTGGGCATGCACAATGACCACCATAATGACACACCATAATGATGCACCATAATGACACACCACACTGACACAACAACTGCAGATAATGAGAGGATGTGAGTGCTGACAACAACAGCAACTACTTACCAGTGATGGTCATCATCTGCCTGAGTCGGCAGGCATCAAACACCGCAAGCTTCTCTTGTAGGACGATCACAACAAATCTGCCAGGGTCCAGGTAGAAAATATGTGACTTATATGGGGACATTGCGCATGGGTCATATGCATTTATTGTGGTTGCACCAATTGGAAATGGGAGGATTACCCAGATAATCTTTAATCAGCAGCAGGTTATAATGTTATTGCATCTTAACAATCTTTTGTGAATGCAGTCAATAACTGCAGTGAACTTGTTATATTTATTTCATAATTAATCACAGCTTAGATCCACTGTTTGGTCTTACAGGGAGAAATGGTGATCCATTTTTACAGGGATTAATGGTGATCCATTTTTACAGGGATTAATGGTGATCCATTTTTACAGGTATTAATGGTGATCCATTCTTACAATGACATGGTGGTTACGTAAAATTGTGGATTTGGTTTATCCCTTATGGAGTTAACGTACCATTTTACGTAAACACCATGTCTTTTTCCTGATTGTGCTTTTACATTTCACTTCAAGTCACTTCCTTTCCATTCTTCTTTACCTTTTTTCTGTCTGGTTTTTTCACCCACTCCAATTTTATCTCTCTTTTTTTTTAATTAGGTCAGATATATATATATATATATATATATATTATGTAAATTTGATTTATGCTTATTTGTATGTCTTGTTGTACTGATGAAGGCATGTGCCGAAACGTCTGCTTATGTGTAATGTAAAATTATTATTAAAGTGTAATATATATTGTTATATTGACAGATTGTTCGTGACTATTTAATCTATTTCAAAGCTTTATCGCAGTCCAACAATTTTATGTGCAGTTTAACAGCTTGGATATAACAAAACATTAGTAGAGCTGGTAACATTACATTAACCAAGTGAAGTCATGACCCCCTCAGAAAAGTTTTACAATGAAATGTGTTGTACGCCAGGGCCGGCCTAGTTTCACCCTGAAAATCCTACCACCTGGTGCATTCAATGTTACGGAATGCAACCAGCACCACCTACCTTTTGTTACACTCATTGTTACGGAATACACCCAGTACCACCTACCTTTTGCCACACTCATTGCTACAGAATACACACAGCACCACCTACCTTTTGCCACACTCATTGCTACAGAATACACCCAGCACCACCTACCTTTTGTCACACTCATTGCTACAGAATACACCCAGCACCACCTACCTTTTGTCACACTCATTGCTACGGAATACACCCAGCACCACCTACTTTTTGTCACACTCATTGCTACAGAATACACCCAGCACCACCTACCTTTTGTTACACTCATTGCTACAGAATACACCCAGCACCACCTACCTTTTGCTACACTCATTGCTACAGAATACACCCAGCACCATCTACCTTTTGCCACACTCATTGCTACAGAATACACCCAGCACCACCTACCTTTTGTCACACTCATTGCTACAGAATACACCCAGCACCACCTACCTTTTGTTACACTCATTGTTACAGAATACACCCAGCACCACCTACCTTTTGTCACACTCATTGCTACGGAATACACCCAGCACCACCTACCTTTTGTCACACTCATTGCTACAGAATACACCCAGCCCCACCTACCTTTTGTTACACTCAATGTTGTGGACTATGTGTGACTTCATAGAGGCACTCCCCACTTCATCACCAGTCTTCAGAGATATAAATTTGACCCAGCAAAATGGATTCCCTGCACTGTGATTAAAAAAAATATAAAAAACTTTAACATTACTTTAAATCAGTGATTCCCAAAAACTCAGTCAGTTTATAAATTATTATGTACAATGTAATCGAAAACCCATTTCCGTTTATTTGGATCAATAAAGAATCTTATCTTTCATCTTATTTTATCTTATTGGTTCCCAGACTTTGGTTTTTCCAGATTGACAATTTTCCCCATATATTAAACGTATGACCTGTCTTACAGCATAAAAAAAAATAAAAATACTCAGTTTCTAAGAAAAGCAACAAGATCCTTGGGGATAAATGGGGATAAATGTGGATAAGTGGGGATAAATGGGGATAAAGAGCATTGACACACTGGAAGCAATGTTGTACAGTTGAGTAGTGGACGTCTTCTTTAGGATGAGTTTGCAATTAATAAACTCTAGCATAAGGTGCATCTGAGTGTCTGTTCCACCAGATGTTTCTGCCCTCCATCCGCTCCGCTGTGAGGGGGGTTTCTCACGAGTGTGTCCAGCCCCTCTGTACTTTGCGCAAATGCATCTGTAAACTGAGAAGCCCTTTGTGTGCAATGGGTGCTTCTTCTGCAGTGTGTCTTGCAGTAGAGCAAAGTCCGCTGCCCGGTCATGGAGTAGTTTGGTTAGGTCAGTTATTTTACCTCTTACCCGGCAACAGTTAAGCTGTATTATTGCAAAGGTTTTAGGGAGGTGACCTGCAGCACCTTGCATAGTGTCCTCAGTCCCACAAGCACCTTCAGTCGGCCTGAACCTCGTCTGCATGGGAGGAGGGGGTTCGAAACCCCCTTGCTTACACTTATATTAGTAACACTGGCCATATTCTTTGAAAAAGATCTAGAATCTGTTCACATTCCTCTCTCTCGGAGACAGATGCCAAGGCAACCCTCACCTTCGTTTTGGGAGACATGCGATTACGGAGATAAGTGAATGGTTTCAAACACACCTGGAAGCATCACAAGCAGCCACGATGGGCCTCTTGTTCTTGAAATGGTCACTCTCTGGATTGGGCGTGGGCAAGATGCGTAGACAGGAAACCGGTCCCTGCCTCAGGGACAAGACCTCGACAGCCTCACCGCTGTGCTGTGAAAGTAAGAGAGTGGAAATGGATTAAAAAAATGGATTTGTATTTCCTCACACTCCCCATATAGGTAAAAAATAATATTTACATTTCTTCACCATGCTGAAAGGGTGGGGTAAAGTAGATGCAAAATCACAATGACCATCTCAGATTTTCCCAATAGACATCTCAGATTTCCCCAATAGACATCTCAGATTTTCCCCAATAGACATCTCAGATTTTCCCCAATAGACATCTCAGATTTTCCCCAATAGACATCTCAGATTTTCCCCAATAGACATCTCAGATTTTCCCCAATAGACATCTCAGATTTTCCCCCAATAGACATCTCAGATTTTCCCAATAGACATCTCAGATTTTCCCAATATACATCTCATATTTTCCCAATAGACATCTCAGATTTCCCCAATAGACATCTCAGATTTCCCCAATAGACATCTCAGATTTTCCCCAATAGACATCTCAGATTTTCCCAAATAGACATCTCAGATTTTCCCCAAAAGACATCTCAGATTTTCCCCAATAGACATCTCAGATTTTCCCAATAGACATCTCAGATTTTCCCCAATAGACATCTCAGATTTTCCCCAATAGACATCTCAGATTTTCCCCAATAGACATCTCAGATTTTCCCAAATAGACATTTCAGATTTTCCCCAATAGACATCTCAGATTTTCCCAATAGACATCTCAGATTTTCCCCAATAGACATCTCAGATTTTCCCAAATAGACATCTCAGATTTTCCCCAATAGACATCTCAGATTTTCCCCAATAGACATCTCAGATTTTCCCCAATAGACATCTCAGATTTTCCCCAATAGACATCTCAGATTTTCCCCAATAGACATCTCAGATTTCCCCAATAGACATCTCAGATTTTCCCCAATAGACATCTCAGATTTTCCCAAATAGACATCTCAGATTTTCCCCAATAGACATCTCAGATTTTCCCCAATAGACATCTCAGATTTTCCCCAATAGACATCTCAGATTTTCCCCAATAGACATCTCAGATTTTCCCCAATAGACATCTCAGATTTTCCCCAATAGACATCTCAGATTTTCCCCAATAGACATCTCAGATTTTCCCCAATAGACATCTCAGATTTTCCCCAATAGACATCTCAGATTTTCCCAAATAGACATTTCAGATTTTCCCCAATAGACATCTCAGATTTTCCCAATAGACATCTCAGATTTTCCCCAATAGACATCTCAGATTTTCCCAAATAGACATCTCAGATTTTCCCCAATAGACATCTCAGATTTTCCCCAATAGACATCTCAGATTTTCCCCAATAGACATCTCAGATTTTCCCCAATAGACATCTCAGATTTTCCCAAATAGACATTTCAGATTTTCCCCAATAGACATCTCAGATTTTCCCAATAGACATCTCAGATTTTCCCCAATAGACATCTCAGATTTTCCCAAATAGACATCTCAGATTTTCCCCAATAGACATCTCAGATTTTCCCCAATAGACATCTCAGATTTTCCCCAATAGACATCTCAGATTTTCCCCAATAGACATCTCAGATTTTCCCCAAAAGACATCTCAGATTTTCCCCAATAGACATCTCAGATTTTCCCCAATAGACATCTCAGATTTTCCCCAATAGACATCTCAGATTTTCCCCAATAGACATCTCAGATTTTCCCCAATAGACATCTCAGATTTTCCCCAATAGACATCTCAGATTTTCCCCAATAGACATCTCAGATTTTCCCCAATAGACATCTCAGATTTTCCCCAATAGACATCTCAGATTTTCCCCAATAGACATCTCAGATTTTCCCCAATAGACATCTCAGATTTTCCCCAATAGACATCTCAGATTTTCCCCAATAGACATCTCAGATTTTCCCCAATAGACATCTCAGATTTTCCCCAATAGACATCTCAGATTTTCCCAATAGACATCTCAGATCATCTCATTTTTTGTTTTGTTTTGCTTCTTCGGCATAGAAAAAAAAAAGAAGAAAGAAATATGCAGCTCATCAATATTTTTCATCTTGTTTAAAATAAATCTGTGTAAGGTCAGCTCCTCTTTAGTAAGTAAAAAAAAATAAATTATTAATTAAATGCATCCAAGTTTATTTTCGTTTGCATTTTGTTATCATGGCTGAGGGAGAGTGCCTAGTAAAGAGAAACTGACAGAAGCCCTTACTGGCACCAATGCAATGAAAAGTTTAAAGGGGGATGGGGCAAACTGACAAGGTGGTAAGTTTTGAAATGTTTCAACACAATGGGGCAAATTGACAAATCGCACACATTTTTTTTTTTTCCCTTTCATAAAAATCAGCAGCTGAAACCGTCGGAGGGCAAAAATTTGGCAGAGAGCCAATGTTGCATTCCATGCATTCAGTTTAAGCACAACCATGAGCCAACATGGAGCGCTTGAGCCAGTATGAAGAATTGTAGTGACTGGATTGTATTCTACAGTAAGCTCAGACAATTTTGAATAGCCTCTCCTCCTTCAACAACTATCAACAATGATTGATTGGAGTACTTATATAGCGCTCATTCCATGCTATGATAGCATGCTCACGGCGCTCCGATGTTCGATGTTCCAGAGGTATCACTGCTGCCATCTCCCCATCTCCAGGTTTGAATTCAGAGTTGCCTTCTCTTAGATGAGTTGCCGTCCAAGGTTAGCGAGTACCATCCACCCCGGGTGCTGGTGGTGTTTTTTGCTTGACTGGCCTTTGGCGGGGATTGAACTCCAGACCATCAGCTTGAGATTTGCTCTGTTTAGACCACTCAGCCACCCAGCAAACATTCCATGACACGTATGTATCCCCAATTATCACCATAGCCCAGTAACATACATTAGCAAAGAAAAACATGTTCTGACAATTCAGTTTCAGATTAACTCTTATGATATTGTAAGCTTAGCACTCCCCTGTCCACAGTGTACGGGTTGTAAGCTTAGCACCCCCCTGTCCACAGTGTACGGGTTGTAAGCTTAGCGGCCCCCTGTCCACAGTGTACGGGTTGTAAGCTTAGCACCCCCCTGTCCACAGTGTATGGGTTGTAAGCTTAGCACCCCCCTGTCCACAGTGTACCGGTTGTAAGCTTAGCACCCCCCTGTCCACAGTGTACAGTGGTTGTCCACAGTGCACAATCATTCAAAATTTTCTAGCCTCACCATAATCTGCCATACTTGAACACCGTCAGCATATCCCAGAACTGCAAGCAGGGGCAGAGCCTTCACTTCTATGCCTTGGAGATTGGGGTTTGATGTTACGTCTGGTGAGCACAAAGAATTATTTTTTAATCAACCGGGGACAACTGTTATAACTGGAATAGACTAATTTATTATTATAACCTGTATAACTCTAAATGTATTATTATAATTAGCAGCACAGCTCCTTTTATTTATTCATATCTAAAAAGTGCTTCATGTTCTAACCCAAATTTAGCATTGTTTCAGAGTAATTACAAACGTAATTTTCTTCTTCTTTCCACAACTGAAGTTCACCACAACATCATTTGTTCCAATCTATATTCATCTGTTTGCCTTGTTCATAATTAGAGACTTGATTCAAAAGTTCCTATACTCTTCAGAAAAATATTTTTTTTATACCAGTGTTTCTCAAACTGTGGTATTTACATTGTTTCCGGCAGAGCACAGAAGCAGCAAAAAGTGACAGCATATGCAGACACCCAGTCTGAATTTTAAAATAAGTTTACGGTGGTATTAAAAAAACAATACGTTACATAAGTGGTGCACAATTCTTTAAGTTTGAGAACCTATTTTTTAAACCATGTCTTTGTGCCACCAAAATGTTCAGAGTGTTTCAGTAGCTTTTTTTTTGTGCCCCGTTTCCAACTAGAGGTTCCCACGTGTTATATTCCTTTTAAAACAACAGATTAATTGCTTGGCTCCATACACTAAGGTTTTTTCAAAGGGGAAGAAATTGAGCTACCATTGACATCACATTGCTCGAATCTAATCCAAGTAACTTTTTCTTTGTCCTCTGTCTTTGGTGAGGAGCTGGAGTATGCCTGGCTGACCTGCGGCACGACATCTGTGATGAAGTCAAAGACACTTTCTGCAACCGTCTTGTCACTGAAACAATTAAGGGTCAATGAAAATTAACATAAAAATTACACACAAGGAACTTACAGCCCACCAGACCAGAGGTTGACAAAACTTTTGTTTTTTTTAAAGGAAAAATATAATAAATATTTAAAAAATAATAAACATTTACAAGATAATAAATATTTACAAGATAATAAATATTTACAAGATAATAAATATTTACAAAATAATAAATATTTACAGGATAATAAATATTTACAAAATAATAAATATTTACAAGATAATAAATATTTACAAAATAATAAATATTTCTGTATCTGTGGGACATAGGGCAAAATTAATTAAAAGGGTAAGGGGAATGGGGGATTTAAAAAATTCAACATATCCATATTAAGGGGCTATTTGGGATATTTACTGCCTGGAAAGTAGGTAACAAGTTCACGCAGGTTTTTTTCTATTTTTATTTATAGTTTTCAAAAAATATCGCTCATTTGTTCAGTAAATTTGTGTAATGAAATGACATTGGAGTACAGGAAACAATTATTAGAGACGGCCGGTCAAAGCTTTTCTTGAGTTTCCTATGGGCACAGAAGAAAAAAAGGAGAGGTAGGTAGTGGTGGACACACTTTTGGTGACACATGTGTATCTAACCTCACAGTAACGTGCAGGTTTATAATTTAAATAAATAATAATCCTCTGATTTGTGCTCTTTAATAAGTATTACAAAATGTAAGATTATGTTATTGACATTATAAACAAACTATGTTATTGCTCATTTAACTCATTATGATTCTTTTTTTAATGAGTTGAACACATATCCTAATAATCCTATATACATGATGATATATTATTCATTATTGTAGCAAATTAAAAATATTTATACTAAAAACAGAATTAGAACATCAATTAATTTATGTGACATAAGTCTAAAAAAAGAATTAGTCTCTATCTAATCTAAGCCTAAGTATTAACATTAACTAAAGTGAACAATATTAAGTGTATAATAATAATATAAAAATAAAGTAAGCAACTTTAGTTTTAGTATTAGTAAGTAGTAACTTTTTAAATAAAAAAAATAGCCTATTACTATTAGGCTTATTAGGCCCTACATAGTTGGTCATTAATTTGAAAAAAGAGATTTGGTCTAGCTATAGGCCGTTTTAAATAGCCTATTGATTATAGGCTAATTAGATTTAATTAGGTCGTGGAAATGAACTTAATTACTTAAGACTTAAGCTAAGCTTTCTTAACTTAAAGTTAAAGTAAGTTAAACTTACAGTTTGGTCAGTCAGTGACGACCCTTGCCTTAGCCTTACTTAGAGGACTTTCTATTTACTATGACGTACTAATCTAAACTCACTAGGGCCTATAGGATATGACCTAATAATCTAGGCCTTTGTACTTAACACTACTAAAGTTCTGATGTTCTTATAATAATAATTTAATGAAGAGTTTATGGGGCTAGGCCTTTTCTGATTCAGAACTATAAAAAAATTTTTTAAAAAAGTCCAATGACCTGAAAGGATGAGGGCGAATCAGATTGCAAAGATATTTAGAACTCCTTCTGGGCGACTCCGCAGACATTGTTTGTGCTAAATTTTGACTTTCACATTTAGTTTTACGTTAATGGATGTGCCTTGCAAATAATCATTTGTTTACAAGTTCAGAGGAAGTTGACGTCATGGTTGTTATCTTTTCTCAAACTCAGCTGTATAAATATTGCGATATTTTACAAATGAAGAGTTCTGTAAAAGGGAAGCTACTCTCAAATAAGTGTGTTTGATTTTTGTAATAGGATAATTAAAACTTATTTTTAAAAATCACTCTTAGATGAATGTCTTATTTCTTTGATTTTTTTTTAAATTATTCAAATGTGTAATTTTAATAACACATGAAATTTCAAAATTCAATCAAAAATTATTTTTTTTTAAATATCTGTTTCGTTTAGAAATTAGAAATTGGTCAATTAAGGGATGCAGCAATTTAATGTAAAATCTTCATATTCTCCACCACCCCTCCCCCAGTTTCCCATGGCTAACACACGTTATTAGTAATTACAGGTCACATTTTAAGCTCAATATGTTTCTTAGAAAATATCAATCTCAATGACCAAAGTAAAAAAACAATAGGGCTTGTCATTTAATGGCGGAAATCTATAAATAGAACTGCTGTAATCATCCGGGTAATTATGCGGACAAAATGCCAACACTGTTCAGTACTGCTATGTTAGCGAAGCGACTCTTAACCTAAATCAAAACATTGTTTTCAACTATATTTAATGAAATATTTACACCACTTTAAAAAATCCACAATCTCAATAATAAAATGACATAATACTTTTTGAGAGAGATCGAGAGAAACACACTAATTAGTTGTGTTAAAAGTTAAGGGATTGGGATCATCCGAACGCAGGTCCAAAATTCGGTGACCAGAAATACGCGCACATGACAAACGCGCACACGATAAACGCGCACAGAAAATTCCGCAAAGACACAGCTGCGCACAGGAAAACTGCGCACACCGACAGTTGCGCACACAGAAAACAGCGCACACCGACAAATGCGGACACCGAAAATTCCGAACACGGACAGTTGCGAACGTTGACAGTAGCGAACACGTACAAATGCTCAAATTTCTAGGAAATTTAGGCTTAGCTAGTACTAGGAGTAGGAAGATTATTCACTTAAACTATAATTATTATTAATAAAACTAAAATAGGCTTAGTTATATACTAAGACGATTATTTGGCTAATTTTAAGAGATATCACCGTGACTTCGTTAAGGATACATTTACTATTTAGGGTTCAGGTTAGGTTTAGGGATAGATTTAGGGTTCAGGTTAGGTTTAGGGATACATTTAGGACATTTTTACATTATTGTTAAACATTTTATTCTTAATTTTACGGTTCACTGCAATCAAGTTGGCAGCCATGGTAAAAAACGCTGTGATATCTCTCAACTTTTACCGATTATTTTAAATTATAATTTTAATACTTCATTACGATGATATAGTCTATCATAGTTGTACTATATATGCCTACGTACTATGTGTTAATGGAATTGAGAATATAAATTCAAACGTTCATTGCCTACAGGCGTCATTTTGCTTATTGCGACTATAATTTAATAATTTTAATTTAAAAGTAATATTTTCCATACCGTTATCAGACTCTTAACTCGCCTTATACTTATAATAACTTATACTTATATCAGTAATCTTTTTAATACCCGGTATTTAAATATCTTTTACAGGAGAATTAGACCACTGTCAATAAAATATTTTAAAAAATAATTCTTCTTTGCCACATAGAAATTTAACTTTTGCTGCAATAAATCTATTGTTACCTTTATAATTACTAGTATTATTATATTTGTGTATAGTTTTAATTTTATATATCATAAATAAGATGACCCAATTATTTTTTTAATAATTCGTCTTTAAAAGGATTCTCTAATAATTATTTCTAATCCCAGCCACTTATTATCCTTAAAATTGCCGACTTGTTTTTTTAAGCAGACAACCAACTACAACCTTTTCAACTCTTTAATGAAATTTTAATTACATTGTACGATTCCAATTGTGCGCAAATGTATGTGTTCGCTATTGTCAACGTTCGCAACTGTCCGTGTTCGGAATTTTCGGTGTCCGCATTTGTCGGTGTGCGCTGTTTTCTGTATGCGCAACTGTCGGTGTGCGCAGTTTTCCTGTGCGCAGCTATGTCTTTGCGGACTATTCTGTTCGCGTTTATCGTGTGCGCGTTTGTCATGTGCGCGTTTTTCACGGAACCCCAAAATTCATAACACTAGTAGTAGTAGTTAGTTACTAGAAAGTCTAAGAAAGTATGCCTAATTTAAAACACTAGTAGTAGTAGGCCTAATTCATAACACTAGTAGTTAGTAGGCCTAATTCATAACACTAGTAGTTAGTAGGCCTAATTCATAACACTAGTAGTTAGTAGGCCTAATTCATAACACTAGTAGTTAGTAGGCCTAATTCATAACACTAGTAGTTAGTAGGCCTAATTCATAACACTAGTAGTTAGTAGGCCTAATTCATAACACTAGTAGTTAGTAGGCCTAATTCATAACACTAGACTAGTAGTAAGTAGGCTTAATTCATAACACTAGTAGTTAGTAGGTCTAATGCATAACACTAGTAGTTAGTAGGCCTAATTCATAACACTAGTAGTAGTAGGCCTAAATCGAATGCCAGTTTAATAATGTTTTACCATTAGTAAATGGTCAAATGTGATAAAAGTCACTTAACAACTTTCGGAAACACGTTCAAGTTGTGTGTGTGTCTCTCTCTTTTTCTTACTCTCTCTCTCTCTCTGTCTCTGTGTTGGGGTGTGGGTGGGTTTGTAGTTTGGAAACAGGCCAATTTACGCTTGACCTGCACCCAAAGTCCATCAATAGTATTTGTGTAGATTCCTGGGTGAAAGGGTGTATGAAATCTTGGGTATCTTTTAACATATAGCACGAACACTTACAAAAATTGATATTTTAAAAACAAAAATTAAGAATTTAACGTGTTCTTACAAATAAGGCACTTTTCATCGATTATTATTGTGTTATTTGTGTTTTCTTCAAATTTGCTAACTGTGTAACACAGTTTCCTAAATTACATAGTTAAAAAAAAATCTTAGCCTATAGTATAGTTATTAAATTGCCGACAGTTTCTTATCTTTTTATTTTCAGAATAATACACAATCTGCCCCGCCCATTTGCATTCATTTTTATTTTAATGATTTCTTTTTAGATGGGAATCTAGTAGAAAGCTAAAAGAAGTAGAAAGCTAAAAGAAAGCCAAAAAAGTTTGTGAACTAACATTTTGATTATCATTCCAATTTCAATTTTTGTTTAGTGTTGGGTACCAGTTGTAGAAAAAATTCTTCGTTGTATACCGTGTTTTCAGATTTATTTGTCCGCAGTTCTAAAAATAGTAACATTACGTAGTGCGCTATGACGTTTTCCGGTCTGAGAAATGACAAGCCCTATTGGAAGAATAATGGAATAAAATAATGTAAAATAAAAAAGGGAGGCAATGTAGACGTTTTTATCCTTACGCTGAGGAGTGTAAAGTTATTCGAATTATTTCCCTTTGAACGTAAACAAAATATTCCATGCCTTTCAAGACATGCTTATGATCAATAATAAACAAATAATGGGTGCTGGGTGGCCGAATGGTCTAAACTTAGCACATCTCAAGATGATGTTAAGTGGATGGTTAAGAGAAGGAAACACTGAATTCAAACACAAAGATGGAGTCCCGTAGGCGGATAACATTGGTACAATGTAACATTCCGACAACTCCTTCGACGACACTGGTGCTTAGCTGCGTCATCCACATGATGTTCCCTTGGATTATGTAGCGGCGTGGAGAGAGGCGATTTGCTGTTGGGAACCAGCCTATAATCCTCGAAGAATAATATAATCACAGGCCTTGTGAATTTCATCCTGCGAAGTCTACACCATCGTCACCTTGTGATGGACAGATGCCAGCCAAAAAAAAAAAAAAAAAAAAAAAAACTTTTTCTGAATGGAAAAACAACAAACTACGGAAAGGAAACAAAACATTTGCGTTGGGAACAAAATTTTAAAAAATTAAATATCACAATTTCAACAAAGTATATACAAGGTTTATTTATATAGTTTCAAATTTCATCAAGTTCTTCCCCCTTTCTAGTTGTGGTTAACTTTGAGCGGGAATGTACAATTTCATGACATGTTTTTTTTTTCTCCATAATCGAGAAGATCTTCTTCTTATCTTCCTCTATATATTTAGATTAGATCTAGTAAATTATGTAGTAATTCATATATAACAGTAGTGAGTGTACTTTCTAGACAAGGCTACGTAACCTAGTTAATGAGTATTTTAAAAAGTGGCGTAATCCTTTATAGGTCTAGGATATCTTTGTTAACTTATATTTCCATATTTTAATTCTCCACGTTATATGCTCACATCAAACCCAGTCCACTACAAACCAGCCCCACCCCCTCTTCCACTACAAACCAGCCCCTCAATGTATTTAACTCCGATATGATACTAAAATCGACAGAAAATTGCTCACCACATCCGCAATATACCAACCATCACAGCCTTCAAAACTGCACTCAAAACACATCCCTTTAAACTCTACTATCCCGACTGATTCCCCCCTCTGACCGATAGACGATGCTGCTGAGTGCCGTCCATGGCTTGACATGTAAAAAGTTATGGGATGGTTGGAGCGAATACACATTTGTTTTGTTTTATTTAATTAATGTATGTTTATTTTTAAGTTCATGATTATGTTTGTTAAATTGTATGTACAGCGTGGTGAGCCCAGCCCTAGGTTGGGGTACTACGCTATAAAATGTTCTTATAATAATAATAATATACCAACACCCACCTATGAGGATATCCCAACTACAGTCATTCGAAGCTGTGGACGCCTCAGTCAGAGAGGTCGCTAATAGTATCACAATCACAACAACAATCATTACAAATTGTGGACTAAGAAAACAGCAGCGGGGAACGAGACAAATCATCAGCTGGTTTGTGAAACCCACGTCTTAAATAAATGGATCCCTGTGAACCCTCCACTGTCCATTTACTCCACACCCCAACCACCATCCACTGTCCTTTGACTTCACACACCAACCACCATCCACTGTCCATTGACTTCACACCCCAACCACCATCCACTGTCCATTGACTTCACACACCAACCACCATCCACTGTCCATTGACTTCACACCCCAACCACCATCCACTGTCCATTGACTTCACACCCTAACCACCACCCACTGTCCTTTGACTTCACACCCAACCACCATCCACTGTCCATTGACTTCACACCCTAACCACCATCCACTGTCCATTGAATTCACACCCTAACCACCATCCACTGTCCATTGACTCCACAGTCCAACCACCATCCACTGTCCATTGACTCCACAGTCTAACCACCATCCACTGTCCATTGACTCCACAACTCAACTACCATCCACTATTCATTTACTCTACTTTTGTATTAATTAAAAAAATAATGGGCTTAAGAATTGAGGGGGGGGGGAGGGGGCAGCGTAAAAATTAATCTTGTCGACGGATGCCAAACATCCTAGCTACGCCTCTGCCTATACCCCTCCCCCTTTTCCCCCGAATTTTTGTTGTTGTTTGTTTTCTTTTGAAAAGCCATACGTTGTTGTATAAAGATGACTAAGTTATTGATTTGGAACGTTAAGACGCTCTGACGTCCATGGGAACCTGCGATTGGTCAAAGAAATGTCACGTGGCGTTTAAACCTTATTAGGTTGAACACGAGAAATATCTTAATGACAACAGAGAAATGGAAGGATCCATTTTCTCCCTCTCAACACCCCCCCCCCCTCAATACCCTCTCTCAATAACCCCTCTCAATACCCCCTCAATACCCCTCTCAATACCCCATCTCAATACCCCCTCTCAATACCCCATCTCAATATACCCTCAATACCCCCCTAATACCCCCCTCAATACCCCCCCTTCATCCACTTTCAAACCATTCACCTTTTCCATTAAATTTACCCTTTTTTGCCCGTACGAACTCCTATGTTTACCCCACCCCCCTCCCCAACTAACTCACCCTGACTATGTCTACTCCCCACTAACTCACCCGCACTATGTTCACACCCCACAATCCCACCCGTGGTCAATCGTTATTATTTTTTTTATTATTTTTAAGTGTATGACTGCCACACACCCTCAAAACAACGACAACAAAGAAACTCACCACATTGTCTAAATTCTGTTCCCAAACATAAAGAAAAATAAAAAGGTTTCGCCTGCGACGGACGACCACCTCCGCCCCTTCCTTTCCTAAGTCTTTGGGTTCCATGCTAAAGTTTGTCTCTCTATGTAACATGATTTTTAATCACCGCATAACGGTGAGATAGATTCAGGATTTAAGCCGTAGAAAAAGATAGTTATATTTTTATGCAGCCAAGATTTAAAAGAAGTAAATCTCATTTTTTTAAATATATAAAGCCCCCCCCCCCCCCCCCCATTTTACTTTGCCCAAGCGATAATTGCTTTTTTTTTTTTTAAATAATAATTTATTTTTTTTTACAGGACGAACCGCTGGCCAATAATCCCGGATTAGGCTTATCCCACTCCCTCGGATTAGGCCTCTCCTACTCCCTCGGATTAGCCTCGTTAACGAATGACGCTGTCCGAGTCTAAGATTTTGTTCCTCAGCGTCCTCAAAAATTGGACCAGAAAATTACTTGGTGGAAATGGTTTCGAGTATCCATCGATATATTCCTCCATATATCATATTGAAGCTGGCCGCATCAAGCGTGCCGCGTGATGTGTGCCGCGTTATGCACTTCGGCCGATTCCAAAGCTGAGCCACGGGTTTGCTATTCCATTTATAAAATATATCAGATAAGAGCATCTGATTGAATCAGTAGTGAGGCAGAGGGACTGGGACTCCACCCCCCCCCCCCCCCTTACCTGTTACTAAACTTAAGAAACCCGACATCTCATCTCCGTAGACTGGAACAAAAGACTTTCTTACCGCATTGGCGCAATTAAATACTTATTATTATTTTAATAATTTTTTTTTAAAAATGTGTGTGTGTGTGTGTGTGAAAGTGGAGAGAGGGGGGAGGGGGGCTCCATTAGGAAAATTTCGTAGCGTATCATCAAAGACGACTGATTTCATCTTCGCACCGCATAGTTGTAATATGCTACATTTTAGATGTAAGATGCTATATTTAGCTTAATATGCTATAATTAGCTGTAAGATGTTATATTTAGAATGAAGATGCTGTATTCAGATGTAAGATGGTATACTCGAATATAAACGTGTGCACGATGCTAAATTCAGCCTCAAGGTGGTAAACTAAACTGAGAGGTGCTAATCTAAGCCCTGCCATGCTGACGCAGAAAGCTAACCTCTTAGATGCTAACTTAGTTGAAATACGATAAAAATGAGCAGTAGGGATCCTAAAAGTAGGCTGTTAGGCGATAGACCAAGCTGTAAGATGATAGACCTAGCTGTAAGACGATAGACCTAGCTGTAAGACGATAGACCTAGCTGTAAGATGATAGACCTAGCTGTAAGACGATAGACCTAGCTGTAAGACGACGAGGCCGGCAGGTAGGGTGTATGACTGTCTTTAGGCATATTGTTTAAAGGCCGGCAGGTAGGGTGTAGGACTGTCTGTAGGACTATTGTTTAAAAAAAAGAAAGTTACATTTTTAAACAAAAATTGTTTTATTTAAAGTAACATATGGTCCAATCGGGTATTTTGAGACCGGAGCAAAAAAAAAAAAAAAAACCGGACCCGATGTGAAAAACCTGCACCTTGTTTTAAGCACCGGTGGATGGCGTTTACGAAGATTAATTCCCCTCGTTCAATTTGCACGATCGCATAGTAAATAATATTGTGGGGGATAACGTGTAGGCTTATTAACTCTTCAAAGCCTTTTGCGTATACAAAGTGTGGCGAATGCTTGGACATTTGAAGCTACGCATGTGATAGGAAGGCTGAATGCCATGATTGGTCAATTTTTGGCTCGATTGACCGATTGAGAAAAATGTGGGTTTTTGTGTGGGTTTTTTTTAAAAATGTATTCAGACATTCAACTCAATGCAATTTCGTACCGATAAATAAATATTTTTTTTAAAAACCACAAAAAACAAAACAAAAAACAAAACCACCAAGCGCTATCACTTGCCGCCAGCGGATATTTCCCAATCTTTCAGAGTTACCCGCTCCGGGGCCAGATATTCAATTTAGCCGTGTCGTGGGGACGCGGCCCCGTCATGGCGGCAAAAAGCCATCAGTGTATGTCGTTTCCAGTGGTAGCCGGAGACACCGTGTCTGAGCGGAGATCAATCATAAGGGAGGTGATTATATGTAATGGCTCAGGACGTTGTGGTGCGAGGGCAGGGCAGGGGCTGGCGGGGTGAGGTGGGGGGAGGGGGAAGGGCCTCATAGGGAAGTTCAATACGTTCCCACACTCCTCCCCACCCCCTTACCCCCATCGATAGCATCGGTCAAACCCTTCTAGAGTTTGATTGGTCAGTTCCAGATAAAAGGATTGGATAAGAGTCTCCCATGAAACTGGCTAGGAAATTTATTAATTTATTTTTATCGTGAGCGTGTTCGTAATCATTAAGATATTTTTAGAAAATGGTTTATATATTCAGCTTATTATATTTATATATAAATAAATATATATATATATATATATGTATATATATATTTGGTATTGGATAATTCAAGGGTGAAATTGACAGAGCTGAATATAAAGAATTTTTTATTAAGGCAGTAGTTATAGAAATGAAATAGATTGTCTACAGGGAGAAACATTTCAATGTCTACACAAGTGGAAGTGACGTATAGCTGAAGAGGACTGCGCATTAGGACGAAAGTTATAGAAATGAAATTGAGTATTTCCAAAAGGCAGAACTATTCCACTGTCTACAGGGGATAACCATTTCACCGTGTACAAGGGAGAACCGTTCCATCGTCTACAACAGAGGTCCCCAAACTTTTTTGTCTCGTAGACCCCTTGACACGTTTTTCGGTTTTGGGTAGACCCCCTGCTTACCTGATATTGATTTTTTTTTGCAAATTCATTAACTTAAAATGTATTTTTGACAGCCGGTATAGTGCTACTCACTTTGAAGGATTTATATATCAGAAAATATACCTAATAACTTAAATTTTAATATGAGTCTTCATCACGTTTCATGAACATTTATGTTTTTTCAAATTTTTACTTCATAGGTACTTTTATAATTTATGTAGGAAGATATATGTCTTTATATTGTAAAGTAATATTATAAAAGTAAATAGGTACTATCTGTGTATGTGGATTTCCATTCATGGAATGCCAGACTAGAAATCACGACCTTCTTACATGAGATTCACTATCGTTGACCCCCATTTTCATTTCATGGACCCCCAATTTTTTTCCCGCTGATATAGACCCCTTGCAAGTTGTCGTAGACCCCTGGGGGTCGATATAGACCACTTTGGGAATCACTGGTCTACAAGGAAGAACCAATCCCAAAGTCTACAAGGTCTAAAGTGGAAGAGCTGAACAGGACTGTCCACGAAGACGAACTTTACAGCTGTCAAAACTTTCACCCATCCCTGTGGCGCTACAGCCTATGTAGGGCTTTGGCCTGCCTCACTACTTCCTTCCCCTCAGACCTAACTAATGCTTTTCTTTTCCATGCTTGGATTCCCAGTTGTTGTAGATCTTTTTTCCACATCATCCATCCATCTAAGCCTAGGTCTCCCTTTGAGGCGTTTTCCTCTTGGGTTTTGGTGGTTCACCCTCTTCACTCCTGTGTCATTTGACATTCTCTCTAAGTGTCCTGTCCAGCGTAGCCTGCTTTTTTTTTAATTTCTGCCACTATCGTTGGATCCTGATATAGATTGTACAATTCATGGTTGGTTCGTATTATCCATCCATATTTGTCCTTTGTTGGTCCATATATTTTCCTGAGAACTTTCCTCTCCCATGTGTTTAATAGGTCTTCTGCCGTTTTTTTGTTAGGGTCCAAGTTTCCCTAGCGTATGTTACAACTGGTCTGATTGCAGTCTTATATATATTTATTTGTCTCTCTTGTAATGATTTTACTTTTGAGTATTTTATGACTTCCGTTTCCGGGCTTACTAAAACGTCTGAACTAAAGAGCACAACTACCGAATAAATTCAAATGAATAAAAAAACAAAATCTACATTCAGAAAGCGTTGGGTGCGGGGAATTAATAAATGATCATCGTGTCAATGAATGAAATGAATCCACCAAATTCCCCAATGTTTTCTATTCACGGAGACATGTCACATAGCCGGTGGGGGAAAACCCTCGATCGGGTCTCAGATTGTGTGTGCTTTGAGTCTCCTCTCTCGTGCCTAATCGAACCAGCAGTTACACAAATATAATTAAAGGCGGCACGTGCAGGACCAACCTTCCTTCCCCCCCCCCCCAACCCCTCGACCCGCCTTTTTTTTTTACGCGGATGCGTCTGCCAGGTCGGAGGCTATTAGGGGGGGCATTAAGACAACGTTTACGCAAAGATATTTGTTACCGGGTGTATCACTGCGTCAGCTGAGAGGGCTGCCAGTTACTCAACACTGCGAGTGCTTAATCGCTTTTCAATTCAGAGGCTGGTTCTCAAACAGTGGCGCAGCAGCCACAAGCGTATGCACAAGAGTAACACGTAATATGCATATGTTTAAGAAAGGATGGTATTAATTTAAATCTACAAAAATGTTTAATTCTGGATAAAATAGGAGTTACCGGGCTCTTACAGGGATAATCACGATCCTGGGCGTAAGAAAAAGTTGGGGGGGGGGGGGGGTCGTCATCGGGTGGCATTTATTTCTTTATTGGGGGGAGGGGGGGGCGAGTGGCGTTATCCGGCCAACAATACAGACAGTTTTTTTTTCACTTAGAAGAGCGACAAAAATCATTCCCTGCCCTTGCTGGCACTTACCCTAGTTACGCCATTGATCGCTATTGCTAGCAACAACAACAAAAATTGTTTCAGTTAATATTGTATTATTTAATCACTATCCAATGTAGCCTATGAATTATTTTTTAAAAAAAATAGTTATTTTATATTGACCGAAATTTTTATCGAACGGAAATTTGGACGCCTTATTTTGCTTTACTATACAGTGTAGTGCGCTCAAAAAGAAATTTGACGAAAACTTTAACATGTGAACTGAAAAACAATATTTTTTTTACCAAATTTCCTTTCGATCACATTTCCGTCGATCAATTTTCCGTCGACGAAATTTCTTTCAAACAAATTTCCGGTAACCGATTTCAACACGTTGAGCGTTGATCGTGATGGAATTGAATCAGGAAACACACAGCAACGTGTGCTATGGTGAATGTCTTCAACAAAAGAAACCACTTTGGAAATGGATTTTTACACTGTCGTGTATCTCCAGGTCCCAGTCGCTTCAATGATATGAGAGTTCAGTTTTGGCCTTGTGTTTGAGATTTGTGTCTGTGTAGGGGTTTAGGGAATGTCGTGGTGGGGCGGGGTAGGGGGGTATTTCATCGTCACGTAAGGAAAAGTGAGTGGAGATTTTAATTTGTGAATTATTGTATTTGAAAAAAAAAAAATTAAAAAATCCTCACCTTTTATTGGACAACGGAATGCTCTCCGTAAAATATTTTTTTAAAATTCTTGAGATGCCTTATTTTGGTTTAAATGTCAAGTCTTTCTCCCCAAACTCCAGAACCCCCCCCCCCCCAAAATAATATAACGAGCGCTAAGCTATAAAACAGCGAGCCATGCTGAAGACGGCTTTACCTTACTCGTATAATCTTACTGATATCTTCACCCCTTTTTAGCAATTTCCGAAAACCCCCTCAAACTCAAAACAAATACCCGGATATTGGATTAACATGACAGCTCGGAAACAACCCCTGACTCACAACGACCCCCCCCCCCCCTTAACCAAAACCGCCATACACCCCACCGTCGAACTCAGAAATGTTACAGTAAAAAACAACAAAGTTCGAGCCAAACTCCAGAGGGGGGCAGATCTGTATCAAAGTAAACATGTAACGTGTCCAAATCTGTTCCGTAGTGTGTGTCTATATTTTGGCGCTCCTCGTGTCAGGACAAGTATAAACAATATGGACATTTGCTTTTTTTGTTCTTTTTTTTTTTTCTTGTTTAAAAAAAAAATTGGATTTAGAGTGCAGACAAGAATTTTAAACTAACGAGCCACACAATTTCCCACACCTCCCCAAACTCCCCAAACTCCCCACTCCCCTGGCACCCCGCTTGACTTAACGACCCCCACACCACCACTTGTGGAGTCAAATTTTTTTCCAAAATTTTCGTCCGGAGATGTAAAAACAATTTAGCGACTTTCCTTTAAATAACTGTATTGTATGGGACACAAGATCTTGGGATATGATGTACATTTACTGTAATGTATGGGACACAAGATCTTGGGATATGATGTACATTTACTGTATTGTAGGGGTAACAAGATCTTGGGATATGATGTACATTTACTGTTAAGATTTAGTGGTTTGACATGGCAGACACGCCTCACCCCCACCCCTCAAAAACAGCGTCTTAAACATGAGTAATGAGCCACAAACAGTTTGTGTAAATATATTTTAATTTTAAAAAAATAGGTCAAGATTTAATTATGATTTTAAAAAAAATTAATAAATTCAAACGATTCGACAAATGCCTTCATCAGTAACCCCCCACACCCACCCCCAATTCCCCCCCCCCCCAATATGTATGCATATGACACCTATACCTAAAAATGAACGAGGAAGCCAAAAACAATGGGCTTGCCTCCTTGGCCAGAAACTAAGATAAGAAGAGCGGAAAGTAAGTGGGTGTGGAGTGAGCATTTGGGGACGACTGTCCAGGTTTAGGACTGAAGAACGTTGTAACAAAACAGTCAAGTTTTCCGTAGCGATAACCCTTTATCTCTGGAGAGTAGCCACTACCAGTGGCATAGCTAATTTTTATTCTCGCCGGGGACGCGGGGAGGCAAACATCTTTTATCCCGCCCGCCCCCTCCCTTTCCCCCAAAATGCCAGCGAATAAAAATGTTTAATAAAATCAGCAGTTGGCCGAAAAGGCCGCCCCTTCTTATAAAGAAACAAAAAAAGTGACACCCATGGCGGATTCTCTACACCCCCCCCCCCTTTTTGTGAAAATAATCACGAATCGCACACCAGTCAATGCAGTCCAAAAAAATGAAGATTTAAGCACCCTCCTCCCCCCCTCCACACACACACACACACACCTTTTCATTACTGTACCTCATCCAACCCTTTTGAACAATAATTACATAATAGAGCAATCATCCACATCACCACCCCCCACCACTCGTGTCTGTAGAAAAGTTACAAGACAAAATATAAATCAGAGTACGTTTTATGATTCCCCCCCCCCCCCCCCCAAAACCCTTCCTTTAATTTTAAAAAACAAAAAAGTAATCTAGATGGGTATTGCAGACAAGAGCATCCCTACTAACAAGTCCCACAAGCCCCCCCACCCCGTGCACCCACTGCGTATGTTTCTCCGACGATGCATTTCCCAAATGCACTGCGAATTCTTGGAAAACAACGGTACAAGATGGCAACATGTTCTGGGATTCCCTATAGACATGTGTCCACCATTGCGCACGTGGGGGGGGGGGGGGGGGAAGGTGGTTAAAAAAAAAGGGGGGGGGGTAAATGAAGTGTTTTCACTACAAATTTTACATAATATTGTTTTACATTGGCGAGTGTGGAAAAATCATTATGGCTAATCTGTTATTCAGCGGCGTGTACTTGCAGGGGATGGGAGGGGGCGAAAGAAAAGTCTTGTGGAGCAAGGGGAGACCAGTCACTTAACCCAGCGGGGCACGCCTTTGTTATTGTGGATTGCAAACAAGCGACGTATGTGGGGGGGGGGGGGGGGAAATAAAGGCCGGTCATCGGTACTCTAACCCTTTGTGTATACAACACGGTTAATTATCTTCCTTTCGTTACCCCTTTTTCTTGTCTCCCCCTTCACAGCTCGTCTGCCATGTCAGCCTCCTCCCACCCACACACCCCATCCCCTTTCGTTTTTTTCCCCCCTGCCTGCTTTCACCTCCGGACGTATGGGGTGTTTAAAACTACAGGCAATCCGATCCTCAAACTGTACAAGGGGTGTCAATCAAAATGATGCGAGGGGGCAACTGAACTAAGAAATGGAGGCGGGTTCGGAAAAGTCAGATGGTTGAAAAAAAAAAGGGGGGCGTTGGTGGGGGCAGGAGGTGGGGATGGGGTTGACTTGGGTGATGGGGGAGGGGGGGTAAGTTTTGGGTGAAAGTGCTGATGGATTCCCCCCCCCCCCCCACATATAGTAATTGGTACTAAATAAAATACTATTTAACATTTTTAAAAACGAATCAAACGTAATAAGGAAGACAAATAATATTATCAGTCAAAAAAAAAAGCTTACAGAACATGGGTTCCCAAACTGGGGTTGATTGTAACCCCAGGGGGGGGGGGGGATCAGTGTCGGGATAGTTTTAAAGGCAAATTATATCCCCCGCCCCGTGACAAAGGAATCAAAGTTTTTGTGTGTGGGATCCTTCGATTTGATCTCTAGGTTACTTTGCATGGACACAATGTATAGTACTGAAGAGCATCTCGACTAACACAATAAGCAATGCGATTATAATTTTTAGTAGGAAAGAAAGGAAAAAAAAGAACGATCATTAATGTTTAAAATTTGGGTTAGGGTTAAGGTTTTAGGTTAAAATTAGAGCTACGGTTAATGTTAGGGTTAAGGTTATGGTTAATTTGCGACTGTGTCAGTGCTAAGGGTGGGTCATAAGGTTATGGTTAGCCGTTAAGTTTAGGGTTTGCGGTTTAAAGTCATGGTTATGATTAGGGTAAGGGTTAAGGGCTGAGTGATGACATTACGGTTTGTGTTGAGGTTTGGGTTAAGGTTGAGTTAGGATTAGGGTTAGGGTTAGGGTTATGGTAAAGGTTAAGGGCTGATTGTTAACATTACGTTTTGTTTGGAGGTTTGGGTTAGGGTTAAGGGTAACTTAAAGTTAATGTTATGGTTGACTGTTATACTTTTGATGAAGATTTTACTTTAGGGTTAGGGTTATGGTTAGCCCTGGACTCAAGTCATGGTTACAGTTTAATTTTAGGCTAGGGTTAAATTACGGATAGTTGTTACGAAATGAGAGCTAAGTTTAGTGTGAGACGTTAAGTCATGGATAGAGTCGGGGTTTCTGTAAGGATGTTAGAGTTACAGTCAGGGTTTCTGTAAGGATGTTAAAGTTAAAGTCAGGGTTTCTGTAAGGATGTTAAAGTTAAAGTCAAGGTTTCTGTAAGGATGTTAAAGTTAAAGTCAGGGTTTCTGTAAGGATGTTAAAGTTAAAGTCAGGGTTTCTGTAAGGATGTTAAAGTTAAATTCAGGGTTTCTGTAAGGATGTTAAAGTTAAAGTCAGGGTTAAGGGTAAGGTGTTTGGGGCATTAGGATGAGAGAGTTAGTTTTATTGTCACTGCTAAGATTAACGTTGGTTTTAGGGCTATTTTCGGCGCCCCCGTTGCCAAAATATGTTGAAACTGAATTCACGGATCCCAAGCGAGATTGAGAAAAAAGATGTTATCGGTAATTTTTGAAAGTTTAGGAAGCCGCCTTTAGAAAAAAAAAAAACAACCTGTCACGTGATTTGGGTACCAGGTGATGAGCTGAGGTCACGCTAACTCGAGATAATGTTGTCTGAGAACGAGGTATAAGTTTTGTGCTGTTGCTGTTATTGTCCTGTTGCTGTCCCATTGCTGTCCTGTTGCTGTCCTGTTGGCGAGATCTTAAGACGTCAGTTAACATACACTTAAATTGTATGAGCGTTTTTTTTGGTGTGTTCGTAGAAAGGTAGTCAAACTTTGAATGGCTTGTCAATGAGCAAAGAATGGTTAAAGAATGGTTAAAGAATGGTTAAAGAATGGTTAAAGAATGGTTAAAGAATGGTTAAAGAATGGTTAACATAGATTGCATGGTCACCATGCATTACTCTTTCAATGTTGAGCAGATGTGAATTTTTTTTAAAAATCTTTTAACCGCTATTGAATTGGAGGAGCGCACACAATAAAAAAAATTGTTCACCAGATTTGCAATGGAGTTAAGTGATATATATTTGTCAGATTCTTGTTCTTGTAGGAATAGTGGCAAACTATTGTTAAAAATTCTGGAAAGTCAGCCATTTTACAAATTTTGTTTTCTAAAATAAAACAAAAAATTAATGTCCTGGCAGGGCCGGCCTTAGGCCATTGCAACCTATGCGGCCGCAATGGGCCCCGCACTTTCATAGGCCCCGCCCCGAAATTTATTTTCTAATACAAAATCTTAATTTTTACTTATTATCCTTATTCCTACCCAGAAAGGGCCCCGCGCAATCCGTTTCGCATAGGGCCCCGCAATTGTTAGGGTCGGCCCTGTGTCCTGCTGTAAAAAAATTTTTTTTTTAAATTATGAATGGCCAAAATGCATGGCTGTGATGGTGGGCGGGGGAGGGGGGCAGTCCTTGGAAATTGTTCTCGTTGTTACAAGGTCTTGGGAGAAGTGCCCGTGGAATTACTTTAAAAAGCGTCGAAAATGTTAATTGACTTTGACTTTGACTTTGGGGGAATACTCTTTAAAAAAATGACATCGCATCTCAACCCCACTCCTCACCTCCCCACCCCCACCCCCTCCCCAGCCATAGCGTCCATCTTGAAAAAAAAAACTCTCAGCTCCACCATTCTCAGACTTCAAATATCGTCAAGTCTGCTTGTGTCACTCACTGCCCCCCTTCCCTCCCACCCACCATCAACACCGACACTGATTTGCTCTCAGGAGGCAAAACACACCTCTGACTGAGCACGGCCATTTTGTTCTCTGACATTTAGAGATGGCCAGATAAGAACCCCCTCGCCCACCCCCCCCCCCCCACCCTCCCAATCAGCGTCACGCTATATTTTCTGCTTCTGTCCGTCAGATGCCTACTGCAAGACAGCTTCCAGGGGTATGAAATACATTCACGCAAGACAGCTTCCAGGGGTATGAAATACATTCACGCAAGACAGCTTCCAGGGGTATGAAATACATTCACACAAGACCGCTTCCAGGGGTATGAGATACATTCTCGCAAGACAGCTTCCAGGAGTATGAGATACATTCATGCAAGACAGCTTCCAGGGGTATGAGATACATTCACGCAAGACAGCTTCCAGGGGTATGAAATACATTCACGCAAGACAGCTTCCAGGTGTATGAGATACATTCACGCAAGACAGGGGCATAGTTCTTGTTTATAGCAAGAAATCGATTTCTCTTAAGGGGGTGGGGCGGGGCGGGTGGGATTCTTTTGTGCACCATAATAATTGTATTTACTGATGCGTACATCAAATTTACTCCCCACCCTCTTTTTTTTAGAACAATTTAAACTACTTTTAAATTTAAACAGGAATGAATTAAACAGACTGTCTCTGCGTCCAGTGACGCCCTCAGTGGAGTGGAGACGCTAAAGGCGGCAGAGCTTTTTTGTCGCCCCCCCCCTTAAAACGAACCCCCCTCCCCCACTGCATATTGCAGAAAATGCTGCCCAAATATATATATATATATATCTCTTTTTTAAAATGCCGCACGGGGCGGAAACACCTACTCGCACCCCCTTCCAACGCCACTGTCTGCAACTCATTCACTGAAAATGACTTAGTTGGATGCACAAAGAGTTGAATTCTGAAGTGCTTTTAGCAAATACAAACAATTGACAAATAAATCAAATAAAGAAATACATAAAAATTAACAAATACATAAAATAAACAAATTTATCACATTTACAAATATATCAAAAATTAACAAAATACATCAAATTAACAAATTTATCACATTTACAAATATATCAAAAATTAACAAAATACATCAAATTAACAAATTTATAACATTTACAAATATATCAAAAATTAACAAAATACATCAAATTAACAAATTTATAACATTTACAAATATATCAAAAATTAACAAATACATCAAGTTTAAAAATACATCAAATTAATAAACACAATAAAACTCAGATGGTGAATTTGGCCTTTCAAAATGCATTGAAGCTTGTGGGGAGGGCAATAAGAGGGGTCTCATTTTTTTTAGATCAGCGGAGAGGAGAAGGGGTGTGGGGTGTGTGGGGGGGGGGAGGGTCCCCACCCGTTCATAAAACGATACAGTAATTTGTATTTAAAAATATTTTTTTATGTTACGCTCATAAATTCTTTACTCCGTTTAAATATGGCAGTTAGTCCCGTTAAACCATGATGCTTGGGGATGACGCGAGGGTCGTATATAAAGGAGACCTATTTTTAAAAAAAAAAGACAAACATGTAGCTACGCATTAAATAAATTATCATTACCGTTATACACATGATGACCGAGATGTCTTACGCCCAGTTTCGAACAAAATTACTCTGCAATATTTCAATTTTCAAAGATAATTTATTAATTTAAAAAAAAAAAAAAAAAAAAAAAAAAAAAAAAAAAAAAACCATCGTTTGTTGAAATAGCGCGCCTCTAAAAATCTAGAATAGTTTTTTGTTGTTGAAAATTTGAGAATAATTAAAGAATATACACTGTAATTATGGAACATATACAAACTGCCATTATGTTATTTTTGGCATGTGTTCACATTTTGATGACAACCAACATCAATAAACTTAACCACTTTGTTGAATTACGCGCACAAGCAAAACTATGAGCCATAACATAAGTTAATGAATTATATATTTAACAACCAGCCCCCCCCCCCCCGGGTCAAGCCACAAATAACACATAGCCATGACCTTTTGCATATTGTCAACACTGTCAAACGGCTACCACTTCATGCATGCTTTGTATTCGCTGAGAAGTCGGGTGTGCCATCGTGTCCGCGGGTTCACTGATCTACTGACCGCACCAGTAACTTAACGCATGTCGTTCCACCGTCGTATGCGAAGATTAACCAAGGCTGTATCACGCGGTCAGCACGCGGTTCGCCTGCCAGTCCTATTTGTGCCCGGAAAGCATTCCCGCAATGCTTTGAGTGGATTCTGCTTTTTTCCTCACCGTGCGCTTTCTTTGGGGCGTAATCGGTGCGCTTATTCTCCGAGGACTGTGCTCCAAGCGTGACTCTACCACGCCAGTTCGTATGATGATTTAAGGACAATAAATCAAGGACTGCGTTCAAGGTGCGTGAAGGAAATTTCGGAACAATGTATGCGGAAGCTAGAAATGAAAAGACAGGACAGTAGAGAAAGAACGTTTCATCTCAATGCTTTCTTCGGCAGACAAGATAAAAAATAAGAAACAGCAAAGATATAGAAATGAGCTAAAAAAAAAATAATTAAATTGAAGTGTCTGAAGTTCGCCATGTCCGAGAAATTCAGTCTTGGCGGAATCGCTATGTCATTGACGGAAGTAAGCTCGTCGAAAAAACGAAATATTTGTAATATCCAAAAGTAATTTAAACCAAGTGTTATCCGGGACGCAGGGACCTGACGATACAAGTAAATTACGACATTCAACGAATGACCAATGACCTCAATGAACCCGTGCAAGATGAAATGCTCTATCCCACCTTATTACTATTTTTTTCTGACACGTGACAAGCGATTTTTCCACCATCCCCCCCCAATCCCGCACACAATCCCCCCCCCCCCCATATCTGCTCCCTACTTCTGCACCCACGCTCCGACCCACTTCCTTTAAACGCCCATGCCATCATGATTTCCAGCCCTCGTTCACGTCGCGGGCGGAGAAGAGGAAGAGAAAACCCGCCGGTCGTCCTCGTCACTTTAAATTAGATGCGTCAGTAGAACTCCCGAAGTCTCAGGAAAAAATCTCCTAGGTGGCCGCGGGAGAAGACCCCGGCGGTCCCTTTGATGGTCCCGTGCGCTCCTTGCAAGTGGTTGTCAGGCTTTTCACCGCCGTTCCAACACCCGGGAGCCGACCCTGTCAACATCGGTGGTTCCATTATTAACATCCCTGTTATGGGATAGCGTTCCACGTTCATTTTCACAACGATATTATAGATTGAGAAAATGGTTTAAAGTATTCTCTTTTTTGGGGTTCTTTTTAAAACTGTTTCGCCATATCTTCTGCCGTTTTCTAAATTTTGTGATTACTGTAACAGATCATATATTTAAATACTAACTTTCTTTCGGAAAATTATATTTTTGTTTTGTTAAGTAATAAAAAAAACAGGAAGTAGAGTGAATTATGGGAAGGATAGACAATTACACAGTTAACAAGGTGGTTGGATAGTTTTGATCTCAGCTCTCGCTATGTCAATCCATTAAATATAAGTATTTCACAGCATCTTAATGCTATGTACAGATTAGAGAAAGTATATGAAGAATCACATCTTTTTTGCTCTGGTTGTCAGAGATGATATTTTACTATGTGCTCGTTACTATTCAAATAAATGTCGTGATGCGAATCTAATGACATCTCAAGTTAATTGTTTGGCTGTATGAAAACGTGGACATCATGAAGTGTTGTGAAAGATCGGCCTTACTTAACCAAACAGTGTAACAAGAAAAGAAATGTAATAACGTTACAATTACTTTATTCTCATTGATTGGCTGCTGGGAGGGGGGGTATTTTCTCCCCCCACACCACTCCCCCGTCCCCATGTCAGACTTTGTCCAACCCCAGGGGCTTACACCCCCCCCCCCCCCCCCGACAAAAAACAGTAAGGACTTTACTCTTGGGAAACAAAGCGACTTGGAATGTATAGGCCTATATGCTTATGGCGAACATAGATAAATGGATGAATGACAAAGTATAGATATCATAGTAATACATTTTACAAGCGACGTCCTGACTCGGTACATTGACAGATCATCAACAGCAATTGTTGTACGCCATCGCAGTCAGTGAGTCATGGCACCGACACGGGATTAAAATAACTAGATGAGGAAGTTAGTGAAAAAATATATTTAAAAAAAAAATATATATATATATATATATATATACGACATATATAATGTGCGATGCGAAGGTAGTAAGGGAACTTGGGTAATCAGGGCTTCGTTTTTGGAGCACGCTAAATTAGGAAGTTATTCAACTCAAAATTTGTATCATAATACTTGTGAAAAGGCGCCTGCAGTCGGCAGGCTTCGCTCCGAGAGCAGGTTTTGCTTGCGCGTGACACTGTCATTTCATTTTCGCTAGCAATACGCCCCCCCCCCCCACACCCCACTTTTTTAACAGTTGATCTGTCGTCTGTCGGCTGAAGTTGATTTTTGAAAATTTATTCATTAGAATACTAGGAAATAAAAAAAAACACAAACAAAACTTGATGCTTTCCACATGCTCAAAAGTATCTAGTCAATTATTTCCGGCGAGTAACTTTCCGATAAAATCGTGTCATTTGGGAGATACAAAGTGTTGCTCTTTTTTTTTAACGAAACTTCATCTGATCTAAATTAATAGCAATATATATTTGTTTTTTTCAATGACTTTCTTTAATTAACCTGTACTTAGTTCTCTTTTTGGAAAAAGATTCTCTAATTTTTTAAAGATTATTCCACAGGGAAATTTATGGGAAATGTTCGGATTACTCAGTATTTAACAATTCACAGAACAAATGTCATTTATTCAAGTCAAATAATTTTACACCATGCCCGCTCCATACGACCATTATAAACAATTGTGACGAAAGTAAAGGTTTCAAGGTACAGTTTTAGTGTGCGTTTGTTGACGAATTTTTATGGTGAGGATAGAACTGTGTGTGCTGAGTTCAGACAGTAATAGCTACCGTTAAAACAAGGCGACCCTTTTCGGAAACTAAAGGTGAATAAAATGTCTAATTTCTTCAATGGTTCTGATTTTTTTACCCCCCCCCCCCCTTCCCGAGATTCCACCTTTGGGGGTTACAGTTAATTTTATTTGAGGATTTTCCAATTTTAGGGACCCAGTGGGATTCTCCTACCTTAAAAACCTCTGGCCTACCTCTCTACACAGGAACACACTGAGACCGCTCTCACACTTCTGTTAGCGCTTAATACAACGCTACACTACAGCATTACTCTGAAAACAACCTGCCCCTGCTCTGACATCACCAACCTGCCCCTGTTCTGACATCACCAACCTGCCCCTGCTCTGACATCACCAACCTGCCCCTGCTCTGACATCACCAACCTGCTCCTGCTCTGACATAACCAACCTGCCCCTGCTCTGACATCACCAACCTGCCCCTGCTCTGACATCACCAACCTGCTCCTGCTCTGACATCACCCTTCTGCCGCTACTCTGACATCACCAACCTGCCGCTACTGTAGCACCAACAATCTGCCACTACTCTGACACCACCAACCTGCCATTACTCTAACCCCACATGCCGCTACCCTAACACCCATCCTGCCACTACTCTCAGACCATCCTGTCACTACTCTCAGACCATCCTGTCACTACTCTCAGACCATCCTGTCACTACTCTCAGACCATCCTGTCACTACTCTCAGACCATCCTGTCACTATACTTTAACAGTTGATAAGATTTGGAGTTTGCATCGCCCGGGACGGTCTTTTTATTTACCGCCCAAATGAACGTAAACCACAATGGATTCATACAGAACCAACATTTAAATAAAATTAAAAAGAAACAATGAAGTATATAAAGTGGACCTATGTATGCCACCCTAATACAAATGCTGCCTGAGACGTACTCTATGCTTAAGGCTCGCTGTTGTTCTCCAGGTTTCGGCCCCCATTGTAGAGAAGGTCTCTTTTGACATTTGTGTTGAAATTTCTGACTTTGGTTAGCAGCGTCAGCTACTTTCCCCACCCACATGCGCTTTAACAGCACACATGCTGACCTAGCCTTGCCAATTCTAGCCCTGACATCCGCTTCAGATCCACCAATTGAGTCGATGGTTGCTGCCAAATTATGTGAATGCCTCAAAATGCTCCCAGTGCATTTTCCTGCCGGAGAGTTTAGCTGAGCTTTGCCTCGTGATCTCTGTCTTGCTTTTATCGGACACCTAACCTGTTTCTTAATTTCAACCACCTTTTTATCGCGGGAATTAACGACTGCATGGGCAGACAATGAACGACTGCGTAGGCAGACAATGAACGACTGCGTGGGCAGACAATGAACGACTGCATGGGCAGACAATGAACGACTGTATGGGCAGACAATGAACGACTGCATGGGCAGACAATGAACGACTGTATGGGCAGACAATGAACGACTGCATGGGCAGACAATGAACGACTGTATGGGCAGACAATGAACGACTGCATGGGCAGACAATGAACGACTGTATGGGCAGACAATGAACGACTGCATGGGCAGACAATGAACGACTGTATGGGCAGACAATGAACGACTGCATGGGCAGACAATGAACGACTGCATGGGCAGACAATGAACGACTGCATGGGTAGACAATGAACGACTGCATGTGCAGACAATGAACGACTGCATGGGCAGACAATAAACGACTGCATGGGCAGACAATGAACGACTGTATGGGCAGACAATGAACGACTGCATGGGCAGACAATGAACGACTGCATGGGCAGACAATAAACGACTGCATTGGCAGACAATGAACGACTGCATGGGCAGACAATGACAAATGCATGGGCAGACAATGACAACTGCATGGGCAGACAACCAACGAAAACTTTTTTTTTTTGGTCTTGTTTCATTCCTCTTCTAATCCGTGGGACACAGCATGTCTTATCAAGACACAGCATGTCTTATCAAGACATCTATCAATGTTAACGTTTAATTAAAAGCCCAATCTTGTGGACCCGCGAAACGGTCTCTAGCCGTAATCAAACTGGCGTGGGAATTAAGAGTGACACTCAACTGCCCTCCCCTCCATCCCCTCCCCTCACCTCCACCCCCTCCCCTCCACACCCTCCCCTCTACCCCCACCCCGTGTTGTCAAACTGGAGATCCAGGGGATGATGATGATGAGCCTACATCGGAGGCCGTGTTGTGGAGTCTTCGTGTTGCTGATTAATAAGTGCAAGAGGGTAGGATTGGATGATTTTGTCGGAAGGTTTATTGTGAGGGTTTGTTCAGACCGGGTTGTCAGAGGGCAACTGTCTGTGCAACTATAGCAAAAGAACAGACAATGGTAAATAGATTGAAGGGACTCTGATGAAAAGTAGAGTGTTGGGACATTGGCGCATGAATAAAATTAGAGAGAAGACAGAGAGAATTTCAGGGTGAGAGAGAAAGAGAGAGACAATAGTACGTTTGGAAGTGGGATAGCGAGAGGGGAAGAGAGTCAGAAAGATGGTTTCGCTGTACGTCTATTTTAAATTAATTTTTTTTAAATTCGATGTAGACGCTATTCGTACTGTTTAGCAAGCGCAGTAAAAAGGGGGTGGGGGTGGGGTTGAGTGGAGGGGACGTTTGTCTTGGTCAGTCATGAGTTGTAACCAGTGCAGTTAAAAATTAAAACACAATTAATGTATATATTTTTTTTAAAGGCTGAGTGCATGAGATCTGAACCACAGACATAAATAATAATAAAAAAAAAATAAAATTATATGTTAAAAATAACAACTAAAATATATATAACTCTTCCAAATTAGGAATCACGATAATATGTATATTTTTTTTTCTGAGATTACGATGAATCCATAAGAAACTTATGTTTATCAATGAGCACCGACGGTGCCAAAAACGACTTTTTTACGATAATGGTTTAGATTATTTTAAGAAAAACATTTTCTGGCTCTAAGTATAAAAAAAAATATAAAAAGAATTAGTGTAATCTTAGTTCTATATATATCGAAAAAGTTCTTGTTTGTTATCTAAGTCGATTAACGATGCAAATTGAGGTTCTTTGCCTTGTCACGTGTCAGGCGAGGTTGAATCAACTTTTCTTAATGCAGTGGTTCTCAACCTTCCTAATGTCGCGACCCTTTAATACTGTTCCTCTTGTTGCGGCGACGCGCAACCACAAAAATATTTTCGTCGCTACTTCATAACTGCGGTGTATGTGTTTTCGGATGGTTTTAGGCGACAACACCCCCCCCCCACCCCGGGTAAAGGGTCATGAACCGTTGTGAACCGCTGACTTAACGCCTGTGTGATTCATTTCTTGTTATTTTACAAATGCTTATTTCGTTTTACTTCCGGACTCCATAACCTTGGATGCTACCCTTGGAAATAATGCAGACTGTTTATACACAGAGATGTGTGTGTGCATGGGGGGGGGGGGGCAGGGCCGACCCTAACAATTGCGGGGCCCTATGTGAAACGGATTTCGCGGGGCCCATTCTGGGTAGAGGATAAAGATAATAAGTGAAAATTAAGATTTTGTATTAGAAAATAAATTCGGGGCGGGGCCTATGAAAGTGCGGGGGCCAATGCGGCCGCATAGGTTGGAGTGGCCTAAGGCCGGGCCCCGGGGGGGGGGTAATGTTTAATATATATATCTGCGATAGAAATTAAGTCCACTCTAAGGGTAGGAGATACTCAAACATGTAGATATGGCAAAGTTTTCTTGGGTGCTTGTTAAATAATTGTAATGTGATGATGGAACTGTGTGTGTGCTGAGTTCAGATAGGAATAGCTACGGTTAAAAATAGAGGCAAACCATCATGGCCGACGAGAAAATGCGAGAACTCGCTGTATAGTAATAACTGTCATGTTTTGTGAGAAAAAGTAGATAACACATAGCGAGAGAGAGAGAGAGAGAGGGAGAGAGAGAGGAGAGAGAGAGATCGGGAGTAAGAAACTGAGACAGCCGGATAGACTAAGAAAGACATAGAGAAAGAAACAAATACAGAGGGAGGCAGTTAGGGAGGGAGAGCGCGACTTAAAAAGACCAGAGTTTAAGTCTAGAGTCACTTCAATCAGCGATTTCCTGTTTTTTTTACGAGTGACCCCTCTAAATTAAAATAAAGCTTCACGTAAATAAACTTGTGTAAAAAACAACAACAACAACACAATTATCCACCAGTATCAATATATTTTTCGCTTACCCCTTGAGGTATGCGTGGTACAGGTTGTGATCCTCTGACCTGGAGCATCTCATGTTCCTCGAAATCAGCAATAAAATCAGTGACTTTTAGATTCCCATCGATCATATCCTATTTATATGAAGTGAATAGCAAAGGAACTTAAACAAGAGGAGATATTAGAATTATTGGAAGTATTCTACCTCAACTCTGGAACAGATCTAATACACGATATCACCGGATTATGAAGCAAAGAAAAACAATTCACGGTCTTACTGAATTTAAAAATTTTTACTAGATTAATACTAGCTTTTTTACAATATTATATTTTAAACAGACAAATTACAGAAAAAAAGAAGAAGAAAAAAGAATTCTGATTAAAATGGCCAATCAGTAAAGCGTTACTTAACACGTGACCCCGTCCATGAATTATGAGCCGGCCCTCGATCTAATCTTGATGGTCGCCACTGTCCCAAATCATCCGCCCAAACAAAACAAATAACTAATAAAAACCTATTTTAAAGCATCCTAACACAGCAAGTCACACAAATGGCCGCAATAGCAATTTTTTTTTTTTTTTAAATACAATAAACAGTTGAATTAAGAGTGAAATAATTGATGCAGTAAACATTTACATAAATAATTATATTAAACACATTATGTATAAAGTTTAAGTTAGTTTGTGGGTTTTTTTTAATCTTGTACATTAACTTCGCTATAGTTCGGCCCCACTCTGCTCAATATTTCCTAATATAAAGGCTTTATACAAAATAGATTTATTTTTTGGGGATGTTTAATTTAAATCGTTTATATTAACTTCGCATCGGTTCCTGAGAAAGCTGCTCCTAGGCAACCGTTTCGTCCCAGCTACTTCGCGAATTAGTTGCGAGGTGGAAACCCACTGTAGAATCCCTCTTAGAGGGCGTCCGATGCTTCCCCGGGACGGGTGGGGGGGGAGATATTAGGACGTTAATTTACCGTCCCGGCCCCTAGGAAAGTGGACTGCGGACGCTTGAAACACAGCGTCTTCGGTCGACCAGACGTCTCCGGGCGGGGGGGAGGGCCTCCATCAGCAAACTCGATCGAGCAGTTGCTGGTGGGGGCGTCCAACGCCCGGGAAGGTCTCTGACGTCTTCCCGCACGGCCCGGCGCCGGGGACACCCGGCGGCTGGCGGGTGTGGGTGGACGCCAGGGAGGGCATTAGGAGCACGAGCTCGACGGCCCGCTGACGCCATTTCCTAATGAGATATTCCTGGATGTAAAATTTTTTTTTTAAAATCTTCGGACGGCTAATTGACCCACTTCCCGTCCACCTATCGAGCTGAAGCTTGGCATATAGGCTCGCTGCCGATGAAAAATACCACACACGAATTCTGATTAAGATAACAGTTTTAAGCCTAAAACAGTTTTTAAAGTAGGAAAAAAAAATTAAAACTAGAAAATGTTTAATCGAATTCAATAATTATTAAAATAGAATTAGTTTTTTTTAAACTGAAACAATTCTTTAAGTAGAATCGATTCTTTAAAATGTATCGCATTTTTAACCAAGCTCACTTTTTAAACTAGACCATATTTTAACCAGAGAAATTATTGAAACATGGGACATTTTTAAGATATTTCTCAATCGCAAGACAAACGAACGACAACTGCAAAATCAATTTTTAAGATAGTAATAAAATGAAACATGAGATTACGGCTTTCTGTGTGTTCTTGATGTCCTCTCGCTAACCTCTCCGTACAAAGCCGTATGAATTCTACAAACACGTATGAGTTTTGTTAACCCCGATTCATGTTTGATAACAATAATAAGATCCTTCGGTACAATTAAGCACGCGAGTTAAGGCTGTTGTAATTTCTACATTAGCCATGAGCACAAAACTTTGAAATTCGATTGGGCTCTAAGAGAACACCGCTTCAGTAGTAAGGCCTTTTTTGTTTTGTTTTTTAGTTCATAGCCGATGCATGTTAAACAAGCACGGATCGTATAAAACACTTTTGATGACTCACAAAAGCACGTGTCACTCGCTTTGTTAAAAATATATCTGCAATTGTGACGGGTCCTTTTTGTGAATCAACAATGTCTGAGTCGATACGTAGGTATTATTACTCCTTTAAATCAACTCCGCTTTTGCGTTCGCGTGTCTCTGTCTTCATGGGTTGTGCGGCAAAATCTTCGGAAGGCTTACAGACCCACTTCCCGTCAACCTGTTGAGCTGAAACTTGGCGTATAGACTCGTTTCCGCTGACAGCACATTCTTTTTTTTTTTTTTTTAATTTTCAACCCCCACCACCAAAAATCAGTTTTTTCCTGCGTTTTTCAGTGGGAAGGTGAAGGACATATGATGTCACTGTTTTCACAGTGACAATGAAATTCCCCAGAACCGCGCTGAATGAGATTCTTTAAAAAAATATAAACAATTCGCAAGTTCCATTGGTGCGTACCATTTTCTGATTTGTTTTTTATGAAATAGTTCTGCGTAGTAAAAGCAGGTGAGACATTATAATATTAAAATAAAATAGGACAATTTAAAAAACGCATATAGAGAATTTATATTTTTTTAAAAAAAACTTTGTTTTTTATGGGTTGTTAAAGTTAACATTAAATTTTGCAGCAATTTATTTTCATTATCTTTATGACCACTGTTTTTTTGAGAAATCATCAACGCCATCTGTTTATTTTTTTATTTATATTATTTTCATCTGCGCACAATTTAATAAGCATATAAAAAGAAACATTTTTTTTTTTTTTTAATGTTTACATTAGTGATGTCCAACATCTATTAATTTTTAGCGTTCACCTCTGCTCCAAATTCATTGAGTCAAGACATTCTTTTCACTAACATCATTTCCACGTTCATCACCTTTAATGAGCAATTCAACAATGTCTTTATGGCCGCACTGTGACGCAATCATTATTGATGTCTCGTCATTGTTATTTTTGTCATGTACGTTTCCACCATGTTCAGTACGTATTGATGCTCGTATCCGGAAATTTGATCGAAAGAAATTTGGTCGACGGAAAATTGATCGACGGAAATTTGATCGAACGGAAATTTGGTCGAATCTTTTTTTTATTTATACGTTAAAATTTTGCGTCAAATTTCTTTTTGAACGCATTATTTTGTTTTACTATATAGTATAATGCGTTCAAAAAGAAATTTGACGAAAATTTTAACGTCTCGACTGAAAAAAGATTCGACCAAATTTCAGTTCGATCAAATTACCGTCGATCAATTTTCCGTCGAACAAATTTCTTTCGATCAAATTTCCGGTAACCATTGATGCTGTGTCCGTGTGACCGTTTTGTGACGCAAGCATCAGGGCAGACAGTCCTTTGTTATTTTTCCGATTGACTTCTGCGCCGCTGTTCATCAGAATTTTAACGGTGTCTTTGTGGCCATTTAGTGACGCAAAATTGTTATTTTTCCGATTGACTTCTGCCCCGCTGTTCATCAGAATTTTAACGGTGTCTTTGTGGCCATTTAGTGACGCAAGCGTCAGAGCAGTGTCGCCCTCGTTGTTTTTCCAATTTACTTTCGCGCAGCAATTAGTCAGAATCTTAACCGAGTCTTTGTGACCATTTCTTGACGCGAACATCAGCGCTGTCCAGCCCTTGTTATTCTGATCGTTGACACGCGCGTCAGCTTTAGCAAGCATCGGTAGAATGTCCTTGTGATCATTTTTTGCTGCAAGCATCAGAGCAGAACAACCCTCATCATTTGCAGAATTTACATTTGCGCAAGATTTAATAAGGATTTCTACAGTGTCCTTATGTCCATTTTGTGAAGAGAGCATTAGTGGTGTCCAATTGTGTGTATCTTTATCATTAACATTTGCGCCACACTTAATTAACCTCTTTACAATTTCTGTATGATCCTTTTCTGATGCAAGCATGAGAGCAGTAAGGCCCTTGTTATTTTTGCGATTTACTTTTGCACCACTTGTCGTTAGAGCCTTGACGCATTTTTTGTGATCATGTACTGAGGCAATCTTTAGGGGAGACCAACCGATGTCGTTTTTATCATTTACACATGCACCAGATTCAATGAGCATCGACAGAGTGTCTTTATGATTATAACGCGATGCCAACATGATGGCTGTCCAACCAGACTTATTTGTAGCATTAACATTTGCACGTGATTCAATAAGGCTCCCTGCACAATCTTTCTGCCCATTTCGTGAAGCAAGCATTAACGCAGTGTAACCATCTTTACATTTACTATTAACACCTGCACACACACTAATAAGCATCACGGCGGAGACATTATAACCATCTCTAGATGCATACATTAGTGGTGTCCAACCGTCATTATCTCGTTCATTGACATTGGCACCGTGGGTAATAGGCACCTCAGCGACGTCATTATGACCATACTCTGATGCTATCATTAAAGCTGTAAGGCCTTCATCGTCTTTGTCATGTATTCGTGCACCCCTCTTAATAAGAACGCCAACAGTATCTGTATGTCCAGATTTTGATGCACACATCAATGAGTTCCGTTTGCCACAACGGCCATTCACATTTGCACCGCGTTCAACGAGCTCCTCAACAATCTCCTTGTGACCTTTGATCGATGCAAGCATTACTGAAGTCGAACCGCCAGCGTCTTTATGATTAACATCTGCACCAGATTCAATACGCAACCGAACAACGTCTTCGTGCCCGTTATCTACAGCAGACATAAGTGACGTCTTGCCCTCGTTATTTGTCTGGTTTATTTTTGCGCCACATTCAGTCAGCGCCCGTACGATATTTATGTGACCATTTCGCGAGGCGCACATCAGTGCATAATCTCCATCTTTGTTTTTGTGATTGCAGTGGCGTAGCGAGCTTAACTCGCGCCCGGGGCACAATACTTTTTAGCGCCCCCCCTATTCGAAAACCATACAGTATTATAAGTAAAATATACCATTTGGCGCCCATTTGTGAGTAGCGCCCGGGGCATGATAGCCCCCCTCTCGCTACGCCACTGTGTGATTGAGCTCCGCCTTGTTTCTAATGATATACGTAACCATGTCCTCGTACCCTTCTGAGGACGCCAGGATTAAACAACGAGTTCCCTCTTTGGTGTCATCATTTAAGTCTGCTGATTTTCCTCCACTCCCTTTGAGTCTTTTATTTCCTTGCTTCTGTACGCTCTTAGAGTTTCCCATTTCTGTTTTTTTAGGAAGAAAAAATTGGCAGTAAAAAAAAAAGAAGAGAGATATTGGAAATGAAATTCTTATATTATATTTTAAAGCAATTTTTAGTGGTTTTGTTTTAGTTATAGGGTGGAATAAAAGGGTGCGTACTCGGTTCCGCTTTCACGTCATTGGTCGTTACCATGGTTTCGATAATAATATGTAAATATTGTTTATATGACGGTATCATGAATATTTTGGAAATAAATTATGAAAGGCATGTTTTTAAAAAAAAATTATTATTATAAAAAAATAGTTATTAAATTAGGTCTATTTTTAATAATCACCACCCGACGTACTGTATTCGAGTTTAGAAACAACAAACATGATTTTATAACAAACTCAAATTCAAAGTGATAACCAAAATAGAAAAAAAAAAGTGTAGGCGCCTCTAATAGCGAACAACTTTGTTTTTTGTTTTTTTTTAAAAGAGTTACCTGATATTGCTTTAATTTTATTATAAATACGTCTTCAATAATGTCGGTACTGAGTGGCCGAGTGGTTTAAACTGAGCAAATATCAAGTTGATGATCCCCGCCAAACAGGGCCCGATTAAACCATTTTAGTGCCCAAGGCACAAAAACACATGGGTGCCCCCTTCTGACCGGGGCCCCTGATCTTTCACTGACCGTGACCGCTGGTATGTTCAATATTATTCAAAGAAAACAGTTAACAAATATGTTTGTAGTTTGTACTACTATCACTTATATAAAACCTACAATAAAGTATTTCTGTATTAAAACTAATAGTTAATAAATTTTGAATTTATAATAGACAGAATACTTTATTTTTTATTAGATGAAAAAATCAAAAAGATTTTTGTCATTTACATTTTAAAGTGTTTTTTTTTTCTAGATTTACATCTAGCAAAGTCTTTGAGGATTTTGTCAAAGTTAATTTTGCGCAACACATCTGCCTCGATCATAAGCAGAGATAAGGAATCGAGCCTTTCTTGTTTCATTGTTGATCTATTTGGATTTTTTGTACGTTTAAACTGAGAAAAAGAGCGCTCAGTTGAAAAGTTAGTAACCATTAATGTTAAAAATATGCGCAAGGCGATTTCAACATTTGGAAAGGCACACTCGATGTTGTCTCTAACTATTACTTTGTATAATTCCCCACGATTTTGTTGCAGGAAACTTGTGGCGAATATATGAATGAAACTGTTGTAGTTCAGTATATAAATTATTGTTCAGATCTTTAGGATAAGCATTTATTAGTTCTTCACAACACTGAAATGTTTGTGATAGTGATACATCGAATTGCTACATCATTATATACTTGTCCTCGTCTACTCATCTCTGTCTCAAGTTTGTCAACAATGGCGTAGAGTGCAGATATACGAAATTTGTCTATGGCATTCAGAGATACCTCAGGGGCATCACCATTAATGACCACTGTCGTTCGTTTACGATTACGGGTCAAAGTTGACTTATAATCTACACCTGTTTTTATTATTTTTGCAGCTTCTTCAAATCTTTCAAATTCATTCCTAGATTTATGCAAGTAATCTGCTATTGAAGAATACAAATCAGAACACGTTTTCAAGTTCACATGCTCATTTTGTAGAGCTTGACTAACCCTGTGAAAATGCTGCAATACCTCTTCCCAAAAAACAAGCATGAAAGAAAATTCTAATTCTTGCATCTTCTTTGCAATGTTTTCTGCTTGTTTTCTGCTGTCTCCTTTCTGTGACTGATCTTCTTGTTAGGTTATTTATTTTAACAAATTATTTATAAAACAGAAAAACAATTTCTAGTCAAATGAAATTTTAAATTGTCATTTACTTGTGCCAAAATATAGCAGTTGATTATATAATTTCTAGCCAGATAACAAGCAATAACATTTTTAAAATAATACAAAGATCAATACATACAAAAGTTACTTGTAAAAAAATATATATTTACTTACAGTTAAAATCTTGCTATGCCAACTCTAAATCTAGCTTAAATCTTTCTCAAATCTTTCTCAAAAGTTTCTGTGTCTATTACTAAGGGGTTCCCGGTCGAATTAATTAATTAATGTTATTATTTTAATATTTTTTATTGTAAAAAATAATTAATTTTTTTTATAAAACTTCCCAAAAATTTTTAACATTCGAATACGACCGCATTATTTATTTACAAGCCGAGTGAGTCCACATGGTCCGCATTTTACTCATAACCATTTCCATGAGTTTTAAAAAAAATTTATGCGCTTCATTTTTAAGCATTCAAGATTGTACCAAACTTGAATGTGAATTTTTATTATAATGTATTTCTTCATTTTCATAGCACTTGTTCAATTTTCAGTTGTTTCTGGACTTAAATTTGTTCAAAAAAAATATTTCTTGAGGACGTGTGGTGCCCCCAAACGCTTGGTGCCCAAGGCACGTGCCTTGTTTGCCTAGAGGTTAATCCGGCCCTGCGCCAAAGCCCAGTCAACCAAAAACACTAAAACATTCCGACAACTCCTGCGACGCCACTGGTGCCAAGCTGTATCATCCACATGGTGTTCCCTTGTGGTCATCCAGCGGGGCGTGGAGAGAGGCGATTAGCTGTTGGGAACCAGCTAATAATCCTAGAAAGAATAATCCCAGGCCTTGTGGATTTCGGACGGATGCCAGCGAAAAAAATTATGTCGGTACTTCCTTGATTTGCATTTTTTAGCGGCGGGTGGGGGGGATTTTATTACTATTTTAATTGGTTCCTGTTACTAAATTTTATTTTATTTTTAAAAAAGTGAAAATTTAACGTACAACATTGTGAAAACAATATTTAAAAAAAAAAAAATTGAATTGTAGTATGTAAAAAAAAACAACCAACAACTAAAAACATGATTTACACATGAATAGATGTCCTCTAATTCAGAAATTGGAATGAAGGAACACATACAAGAGTAAAGAGGAACTTTGAAAAGACCCAGAAAAGGTGGGGGGCAGTTCAGCCTACTTTTTCTGTGATATTTTTACAATGAGGTGTTTTGCGTACACGCTCGTTGCCTGTACAACCCCCCTCCCCCCACCCCACACTAATACATTTCTCACTACAGTTTTTATACCGTACTTCTTTATTTCTTGTATCCAAGTTTTCAGGCGTTACATAATAAGGATCCAAACGTTCGACTCATATTGGCCATCGTTCGCGTCTCTTTAACTGCTTCAACTGCAGCGTGGTAAGCACTCCAGATAATCTTACTCACACGCTCTGCCAGAAACTTTATAAACGCACTTTAAAGCTCTAGATTCTCGTGCAAGATATTGTAAAGTTGCTTAATGTGTAAAGTTTTGTTCGGTGCTGGGTGGCAGGAGCTTGTGGACTGGAGTTCTCACACTTCCCCGCGCCCCCCCCCCCCCCCAGCTAAAGCCTAGACAAGAGAAAAAGCAACAACAGAGATTGTAATTAAGGATGAATGGCACTCGTTAACCTTGGATGGCAACTCATCTAGAAGAGAAGGCGAACCCTGAAATTAAACGGGAGATGGAGTCCCGTGGGTGGTAGGACATGGCCACAATGAAAATTCCAACAACTCATGTGACGCGGACCACGCACACAGAGCACGTTGAAGCACATCTCCTGCATCCCGATCGGTTCTACAATGCATCAAGTAGTCAAGGGCGAGAGAGTGAGAAGTGACCAACTCTCCCGCACTTTGAACAAATGATTGCATCTCAAGTCAAAGTTTAATCAAGTCGAATATTGCCTCTGTAAAGTTCACATGCGGTGGACGAACAATAAGTCTGTACAATAAAACTGTGTGCTGACCCTGATTTCGCCGATTAACTCTGTAGTGCTGTATCATTACCCGCCCTTTATTGATTGTGGAAAAAGTTGTTTACGATTTCATCATCATCATGTCCCGTAGTCCTTCGACCGTTGCGGCACCACAGATGACATGAAAACTATTCTTCTCCATTCCTCTCGGTCTTCTGCCCTACGCACAGCATCGCCTAGTTTTAGTCCCGTTCACTCTTTGATGTTATCTTACCATCTCTTTTTTTCTGTCTTACTCTTCTTCTTCCTCCTCTAGTTGTACCCTGCAAGATTTCTTTGCCGAGCCCTTGTTTTCTGGTCACGTGTCCAACCATTCAAGTTTGCGCTTTTTTACAGACACCAGGAGGTCATCGTATACTGCCCAGTTGCTTGACGAATCCTTTCTTTCACGTGTTCATTGGTGATATATTTACGATTTATATTCTTCTAAAGAATGTTACAGATTACAGCAATGTCTAGGAATTTCTGTTATGAAGGATTCTAATACCTACCTATAAAGGACCCGGCAGCTGTCCCAGCCAATGAGATTGTTTTTTTTTCTAGATTTCCGGAACATTTTACGTGACTTAATATACTTATTGGAGCCTTAAGATATTGTAATCTTTGTGTGTGTATATATATATTATTACTATCCTGACTGATTCCCCTTCTGAAAGATAAACGATGCTGCGGAGTGCCGTCCATGGCTTCACATGTAAATTGATATGGAATGGTTGGTTTTTAATTTATATTTTTTAAAGTTCATTTTCATTTGTATGTACAGCGTGGTGAGCCCAGCCCTAGGCTGGGGTACCACGCTATAGAAAACTACCCATAATAATAATAATAATAATAATGAATACGTGTATCTTTCGAGGGTTATACGTTTTCACTTGCCGTGCTGTTAGTTAATATAGTTTTTCATTTCTATACATTTGAATTTGTACTTTTATATAAATCAAATACTATTATCAAAGGAATCCTACTAATACCAATAACTCTGGTATCGTTTTCAGATGAATACTGGTCTTCAGTACTTTGTTACGTATTGCTCCTTTAACGAGCATATTAAATTTGCTACAATCATATTAGGATGCGTAACATATAATAATAATAATAATAATAATAACAATAATAATAATAATAACAACAACAACAATAATAATAATAATAATAAACATTTCTAACCTTAAATTCATTATTATGTTCTTATATTTTTTTCACCTTAAAGCCCCACCATCGCGTGACAGCAGCACGGTCGTCAACGTGATTTTACAGCCGGGCTAATGCCAATCAAAATTATGAAGCCCTTGCTTCTGAGCCTAAATTACATAAATATTGTTGACTGGTTCCTTACTTGTGAACATTTATGTTTTAAAAAAATAATGTTTTACTTTGTTAAAAAAAGTGTATGCCCAGATTTCGTTGGCGTGTTGGACTTTAAAGTTGTATAAATTTTTTTTTAGACTTTCTAGTGCGTGTGTTGGCTTGCCAGTTAGGGTAATCTTTTTAGCAGCTTTATTTATTTGAACCAACGAAGTGGCTATCGGTACACGAGTACCAGAATTGAGAGGTTGGGATTAAAAAACGATTTAAAATATTATTGTTGAGTTTGTAAGACCAAATGAGGTATCAAATGAAAGATAATTGAATGTTCTAAACGTTTGAAATCTTAATTCTTCAGTTTTACTCAAATAAACTACCACAAATGAAATCCGAATAGCATTGAGTCTAATGGTACCCGGGTGCGAATGGCGGCGCTGCGTGTCCTGGTCCATTTTGACTAATGCCATTCGGAAGTCTTTTGTAGTAATTTATTTTAGTTAAAATGAAGAATTAGGATTACAAACATATAGTACTTTCAGTTATCTTTCATTTGATACCTCATTTGGTCTTATAAACCCAACAGTGATATTTTGAATAGTTTTATAATACCAATCTCTCAATTCTGGTACCCGTGTGCCTAAAGGTACACCTTAAGAACCAAGGCTCGAAGAACGAGTTGACTCGCCCAAAAATATGATTATTTATTTATATATATAATGAATTTTTATATATATATATTCAACTAACAATATTTAATTTATAGTCTTTTACAATATACCAATTGATGAAAAAAAAATTGCAAAATACAAGTAATTTTAAAAATGTCTCCGAGTTTTAAGGACAACAAAAGTATAAGTTATGTTGTTTTTAAAATGTTCATATTATAAATCTCTATTTATATTTGAAAAAAATATAATAAAAGAATAAAATAAACAGTTATACCCCTTAAACTACCATTCCTCAGTTATCACCCTTTACAGTTTCACAATCTGGTTCATAGGTGCCTTTCATATTGCTATTTTCTTTATATGAATCCTGCCTCATTGACTTCATAAATCATACTTTTTGTTTTATGAGTTTTCTGAGATTAATTTTACATTCAAAATTTTGGTGGAAAGATTTATTATAAAATAAAATTAAAATTTAAAAAAAAATTGAATATTTTTTAATTTTTGTTTTTTAAATTATTTTTTGTAGTATTACAATGGACTTCGATGAGTCACTTCCTTGTTTTGTCACGTGATATGAGTAAGCCTTCGATAGGCTGTCTGCTACACATAACAACACATAACAACAGATAACAGCTGATCAGCCATTATCATTAATTTTAAAGCAAAATGTTTGTCTCCATCAGCGATTCCCCTAGTGTTAATTAAAAATTTTACTTTTCAAAATATTCTTGAATACACGTATTTTTTAAATGACATTCATAAATGTGACAATAATTATAATCCAGTTATGATTAAAGGAAGAAAGTTGTTTGAAGAAAAATTTGCAGACAGCCTCCCAGAAGTCTTAAAAGTACTTACTCTTATCACATGACAAATCAATCGACTCATCGTAGTCCATTGCAATGTTAGAAATATACGGACAAAAAGAGTGCAGTATGCAGTGGAATGCGTCGTGGCATGAGAATCATGACAAAACAAAACAATAACCCTTACACAAAAATACACACTCTTTTGTTGGAGAGCGGGAAAGAAAAGATCAAGGCAAGGGTCTTCCCCAAAACAATATACGCAGGTTTAATATGAGAGCGCCCCCCCCCCCCCCCCAAAAAAAAAAAAGCAATCAGCAAACAAACACACACCAGGGAATGCATGCTCCAGGGAAGACGTGTCTTATCACTGCAATGTCTTCTATTGAAACAGCGTAGTTTACGTAAGAGAAACGAGATCACAATGATCATTGATTATTGTGCAGGATTTATAATCTTATTGTTTCTGGGCCTAAATTTACACTTCTGCCTTTGTGTCTCAGCCTAAGTATACATTTCTGCCCATGATTCTTTGCCTAAATGTACACTTCTGCCCTTGTTTCTGGGCTTAACTATACATTTCTGAGGCTAAATATACATTTCTGACAAAAATCTCTGGTAACGACTTGTGTAGGTGACAAAAAACTTCTGGTAACGACTTGAGTAGGTGATAAACATCTCTGGTAACGACTTGAGTAGGTGACACATAGCTCTTTTCAACACCAGATTAGTTGAAGTGCATAACTAATGTAATTTATAGGAAATAACTTTGTCCTCAAAATTGTTTTATTAAAATACGAATGTAGTTTTCGAACAAAGAGGATTTCTAGTACAATCTATGTGATTGTATTTTATTGTTGTTTAAAAAAAAAACTATTTTAAATTAAATCATGAAATTATATTGTTTTTAAGAATTGAGAATCAGTTGTTTTTTTTTGTTGTTTTTTTAAACTCTTAAATATTTAAAATGACCCTTTTAGAGTCAAAGAGTTTTAATTTAAATATGATTATCATTTTCGTTCTTGTACTAATTCATTTTTTAAAAAACAAAATAACTGCATGTTAACGAGCCCTCTTGGATTGTTCTTCGATTCTTACTTATAAGGACTAAGTAAGTGACCAAGATTGGATTAATACACGAACGAAAAGTGGTGTGTGCTCTTGCCTAATGCAGACTCTATAAAGTTTTATCGTGATACGCATACAGTGGTGGCCTCAGGTGTCCATACAGTGGTGGCCTCAGCTGTCCATACAGTGTTGGCCTCAGCTGTCCATACAGTGGTGGCCTCAGCTGTCCATACAGTGGTGGCCTCAGCTGTCCATACAGTGTTGGCCTCAGCTGTCCATACAGTGTTGGCCTCAGCTGTCCATACAGTGGTGGCCTCAGCTGTCCATACAGTGTTGGCCTCAGCTGTCCATACAGTGTTGGCCTCAGCTGTCCATACAGTGGTGGCCTCAGCTGTCCATACAGTGTTGGCCTCAGCTGTCCATACAGTGTTGGCCTCAGCTGTCCATACAGTGGTGGCCTCAGCTGTCCATACAGTGTTGGCCTCAGCTGTCCATACAGTGTTGGCCTCAGCTGTCCATACAGTGGTGGCCTCAGCTGTCCATACAGTGTTGGCCTCAGCTGTCCATACAGTGTTGGCCTCAGCTGTCCATACAGTGGTGGCCTCAGCTGTCCATACAGTGTTGGCCTCAGCTGTCCATACAGTGTTGGCCTCAGCTGTCCATACAGTGGTGGCCTCAGCTGTCCATACACTGTTGGCCTCAGCTGTCCATACAGTGGTGGCCTCAGCTGTCCATACAGTGGTGGCCTCAGCTGTCCATACAGTGGTGGCCTCAGCTGTCCATACAGTGGTGGCCTCAGCAGTCCATACAGTGGTGGCCTCAGCTGTCCATACAGCGTATCCGGAAATTTGATGGAAAGAAATTTCGTCGACGGAAAATGTTTCTTTTTGAACGCATTATTTTGTTTTACTGTATAGTATAGAGCGTTCAAAGAGAAATTTGACGCAAAATTTTAACGTGTGAACTGGAAAAAAAGATTCGACCAAATGTCCGTTCGATTAAATTTCTGTCGATGAATTTTCTGTCGACGAAATTTCTTTCGATCATATTTCCGGTAACCGTCCATACAGTGGTGGCCTCAGAGTCCAGAGTTTGGCAGAGGCGGTTGGCACAAATAAACATTTTAACAATCTGGCAGAGTTCCTTTATTCAGAGTGAAGTGAAGATCATACGCCATCAGATCATCTTGATGTGGCTCCACCTGGTATGTGGACCTTCACTCGTCCTTGGTACTTCATGGAGAATCATGTTATTTCCCCGTGGATCCCCCTGCTGTGTGGGCGTCCTTGGTTTTTCATGGTGGGACATACTTGGAATTAAACTTAAGAGGCTCTTGGTAACAAAACATACGTCCGATATGAGCCGGATGCCATCAATTAAGAATTAGCTTTTAGAGACCCATTGAAGTACGCGCGGAATGAGATAGCCACTGATGAAAGAAGCTACATACAACTTCATTTATATTATATTCAAAATCCTATATGTTCATCTCAAATATATGTACAATGCGTGTTGTTGGTTTTTTTTGTTTTTTTTTTTGTACTGATGAAGGCATTTACCGAAACGGGTTTTCAAACAGAGCTTTTCGTCACAAAATCAGGTCCATCTCAAACATGTCCACACAAAAAAACAAAATAACAGTAATGATAATAAGAGTAAGGGGCATAACTGATAAATTGTTTTACCGTGAAAAACAATAGTCATACTTGTCCTTCGTGTCAAACGAAAATTTACTGACAATATGACGTTTTAAAAAAAAAAAAAATGTTTTTAGACTTTGGTTAAAAGATATAAAAATAACATTAGTAGATTTTTGTCTAAAAAGTAATAGTTAAAAATAAAATATTTATAATATCAATACAAATTTCAAAAGTTTTTTTTTTTTTTTTTTTTTTTTTTTTTGAATTTCTTATATCAATTACTTTGAAGTTTTTGAAGCTTAACTTGTTATAATTTAATCCATGTTATATTTAATCCATGTTATATTTTATCCATGTTATATTTTATCCATACTATATTTAATCCATATTATATTTAATCCATGTATTTAATCCATGTTATTTTAATCCATGTTGTATTTAATCCATGTTATATTTAATCCATGTCATATTTAATACATGTTATTTTGTATCCATGTTATATTTAATCCATGTTATATTTAATCCATATTATATTTAATACATGTTATATTTAATCCATGTTTTATTTAATCCATGTTATATTTAATTCATTTTATATTTAATCCATGTATTTAATCCATGTTATTTTAATCCATGTTTTATTTAATTCATGTTATATTTAATCCATGTCATATATAATCCATGCTATTTTTAATCCATGTTGTCTTTTTTCATCAGCGAATTAATGGAAAACCTGAGAAGAAGAAAAAGGACGCAACAAAACAACTGAATGGTTATGGGAGGCGGCTGCGAGTGAGGTATAGCGAGCTCGGAATGAGAGTTCCTCTAATCAAGAATATCAATTTTAAAAACTTTTTATTTCTCTCCACCCCCACCCCCCACCAATGTTCCCTTTAAGCTGCGCGGCCGCGCAGCTACCTCACAGATACCGCGCAGCAGTTTTGAGCATCCGCGCAGCAAATTTTTGTAAAAAATAAATTCGAACAGAGACGCTGTTAATGTGATAATCAGCTAAATTTAACAGAGAATGTAAAGATTTTTTTTTTATACTTAACTATACTGAATGACAGAACACAACTAAACTATACTGGATACTAGAACACAGCTAAACTATACGACATTAATGTCCCTTCACAAAACTGTACCTTTAAAAAAAGCCCAATTTGATTAATTTTATCCCCTCCCATAATTTCTTTAGCAATTAAAAAAAAACACACACCAATAATTGGTAGTATGAGCCAAGCAAATTGATGGTGTGAGGCAAGCAAATTGATGGTGTGAGCCAAGCAAATTGGTGGTGTGAGCCAAGCAAATTGGTGGCTTGAGCCAAGCAAATTGATGGTGTGAGCCAAGCAAATTGGTGGTGTGAGCCAAGCAAATTTGTGGTGTGAGCCAAGGAAATTAGTGGTGTGAGCCAAGCAAATTGGTGGTGTGAGCCAAGCTAATTGGTGGTGTGAGCCAAGCTAATTGGTGGTGTGAGCCAAGCAAATTGGTGGTGTGAGCCAAGCAAATTGGTGGTGTGAGCCAAGCAAATTGGTGGTGTGAGCCAAGCAAATTCGTGGTGTGAGCCAAGCAAATTAATGCGATTGATTGGTTCACTGGGTGACACAAGGGGTCAAGCGGTGTTTGGTGAAACACCCCAAGTATACAACTCATATTTCGAAACCGTTAACCTCTAATCATATTTTTTTCCCCTCCTGGTTCCTCCCATCCCACACGGTGTCTTGTCGTCCTTTTTGCTTCCGTGCCTAAACTTTTTTCTTTCCTTTTCCCCGACGTGAGTTCATTTTTTTTCAAAAGTGCCCGTGGAGGAACCCGTACCCCCCCATCACATACCCCCCCCCCGGCCGGCCAAATCCCCTCGCCCTCCCTATTATTTGTTAAATGCCCCTAGGCAGACATCTCCACAAGGTGTTTCCGAAGAATGTGTTAGTTTTAAAGAATAATTATTTGGTCGGTGCTCATCGACTGCTTTGTCTCACGGGGGCCATCTGGTCTTGGAACGAACTCTAAGGGAGTTTTTTTTTTTGTTTTTTGTTTGTTTTTTTTTCTCTGTCTGATTCGTCTCTTTTTTTTTTTTTTTTTTTTAAATAGTTTTTTTTTTTTTTTAAATATTTTTTTTTTTTTTTAAATAGTTTTTTTCTTTTTTTAAATAGTTTTTTTTTAAAAAATAAATTGTTGTTTTTATTGGGAGGGGGTGGGGGATGGGTTTCAGTACTCTTTTTTTTCTTGTTTTTTTAATAGTTTTTTTTTTTTTTTTAAATCTTGTTTTGGTTTCCATTTTAAATTATTTTGTCTTTCGTTTCATTTTAAATTATTTTGTCTTTCAAGGGGAAAAAAGGAGTTGAGGGAGTTTATGTTATTGAATTTTTTTTTCTATTAATGGAGATTAAACCAATAATTGATTGTTTTAATATGAGTCGTTTGAATGGGCTTAAAAAAAATTTTAATTTAATTTTTTTTTTTTTTTTTTTTTTTTTTTTTTTAAATTTTAAATTATTTAAAGTCTTTTACAAATGGCCGTTACAATTATCAGCAAAATTAAAGAGAGCAATGTCTCTGGCTTTTGTTTTGTTTTTGTTTATCCAAAGAGCGCCTTTTAAAAGAAAAAAAAATAATTTATTGACTTAATTAAGGGGGATACCTTTCAAGATCAGTCGCAAACAAAGTTATAAAAGGCGGGAAAAAAAAATATAACAGCATGATAGATAATGTAATGTGAATATATTCGATCCATAACTTACTCGTTTTCTGTGTGGCACAGGATGTTTTTTTTTTTTTTTAGTCCGGAAGGCTAAACGTCCGGATTACAATTGTCTGTATAACTGATGGTCAATAAACAGACAACATATGGTAATTAATGTCTTGATTTTGTCCCTATCAACTTATATCCTCATACTAGAAAAGTCCGGATATCTGAAAGTCTTCATAAAAATACCCGGATAAAAATGTCAGTTTTTTACAAAAAATAATACAATAAATTTTATGGTAACCAATATCTGGACATCTGATGTCCGGATAAAATGTTTCCGGGTATTCCTTTTTCGCACAAATTTAAAAGTAAAATAAGATGTTATATGAAGCTGAAATGAAAACGACAAACTACAAACAAACAAAAAAAGGGGGGGGGGAATGTGATAACATGGCGCAACAGCTCCACATCAAGATGGCGATCAGCCGAGGGGGGTGATTTACACAGCTCGTAGGGTTTGTTTAGATCCCCATATAGGTGTTAAGCAGGTGTATAAATCAGACCCCACAAGGAAGGCCCCCTGGTGTATACGTTGCACGGGGCACAAGATAAACCATTGCTCGCGTCTTGCTTTATTTCTCTTCACCCAAACCTGTACCCCCGGCCCCCGGATACCGCCCCTCCAGTTACCCCCCCCCTCCCCCCCCTCCCCCCCCCCGAAGCCTCACGTACCACCCCAGACGCACAAAACATTTATTCTCCCCTCCCTTTCTCGCTATCTCGATTTGGTGGTGTTTGTAAATAATTTTCTTCTCCCCTCCCTCCACAACGATGATTTATTTACTCGACTGATTTTATCATTTGGTTGTGCGTGTGTGTGTGTGTGTCTCTGTGTGTTAGTGGGGGGTTTTTGTGGCGGGCTTCTTACGGTAACGTGGAGTAAATGCCAGGAATTTAATAAAGTAATGTTGTTGTTGTTGATTTTTTTTTAATTACTTTTTTTTGCAGGTTTAGCAGAAAGACTCTGAATCTTGACTAAACTTCCTAAACGATTTACGCACTTGTGGGGTTTTGGTCCGGGATTTTACCAAGTTAGACCATTAGTTTTGTGTGTTGTTGTTTTTTTTTTTGTTATTTTTTTGGATATATTATGAGTTGTCTTGAATGTTAGGAGCGAGTCTATTGTATTAGAACCCCATAATGTACTTTCGTTTTGCATGTCTTTTTGTCTTTTTGTTTGTTTGTTTTTTTATTGTGTTTTTTTTTAAATCTTGACAGGGTCGCATTAATTTTGTTTTATAATACATTTTAAAACAAATATTTTGTATCTATTTGAAGGAGAGTAAAGGAGTGCTGCTGCAGGCAGTACGTTTGTCATCGACTGAGAGAAAATTGTGTTCTTATAGTCGGTTCCAGCACTGCAAAGAAAAGACGTCGACGGCCAACATGCCTGAAGAATATCGTGATGGACTGCTCAGAGAGGTTCACGGAGAAGGATTTGATCGATCTGTGCTAATAATTGATGGACTGCATTTAAGTTATAATGTAAATGAAATATAACGACAAGGTATGCTAAACTTGATTTCATAGACTGGACAAAAGATTTTGACATTTCGGCTTAGGGCCTTCATCAGAAAACAAAACGAAAAGAAGTATAACAAGTATCAGATCACAGTAAAAAAAAAAACTGTAGAGGTTACATTTTTGTTGCCGGAAGTCTTAATTACTAAATAAAATTCCTTATATTTAGATCTATGCTATTTGATCGATCTACGCTATTTGATCGATCTACGCTATTTGATCGATCTACGCTATTTGATCGATCTACGCTATTTCATCGATCTATGCTATTTGATAGATCTATGCTATTTGATCTATTTATGCTAATTGATCGATCAATGCTATTTGATAGATCTATGCTATTTGATATAGCTATGCTAATTGATCGATCAATGCTATTTGATAGATCTATGCTATTTGAATAAATTTGATCGATCTATGCTATTTGATCGATCAATGCTATTTGATAGATCTATGCTATTTGAATAAATTTGATCGATCTATGCTATTTGATCGATCAAATGCTATTTGATAGATCTATGCTATTTGATAGATATATGCTATTTGATCGATCAATGCTATTTGATAGATCTATGCTATTTGAAAGATCTATGCCATTTGATCGATCTATGCTATTTTATCGATCTATGCTATTTGATAGATCTATGCTATTTGATCGATCTATGCTATTTGATCGATCTAAGCCTATAGAAACACACTGCTTTTTCTTCCTTTCTTCATTTTTTTTAAAATTTTCCTTGGAATAATGTAACTATGAATGGCTATTCGACAATTTTCCTCTACTTCTAGAAAATAAAATAAAAATGTAACACATTTTAGATTTCAATATATATATATATATATATTGCGGTGCAGCATTTATTCAATAGAAGTCACTGGGTGTCTCGCAGTTCTGAAGGGGAATTATGGGTATTGGTGCAGGGAAAGACTATATATGGCTTCATATTTCTCTCTTGAATAGCCTCTAAGAAAATAAGTGTATCCCTTTTGTTTAAATGGGGTATTTATGAAAGTCATTAGAAGACTACTGCTTGTAAATTGTAGCATATTACTTTTTTTCCTCATATGAAGGGCCAATTAGAGGTCAATGGTAACATGTGGACAATTTTCCCGCAGGCCTCATATTCTCATGTTCAAATAGGCCTCATATTCAAATATGCCTCATATTCAAAAAGGCGTCATATTCAAATAGGCCTTAACTTTACATGTAGACTAATCGTTCACATATAAACACAAGCTTAGATCTGAAACAGTCTTGACGCAGATAATTTTAGCTCCGTTACGTGAAATAGTTGCGTGGCCACGCTCTGACATTAGCAACGTCTACGAGACCATCTAACATGAGAGACGGGACGAATAATTTTAACGCCTCCAAACAAGGACTGAAACGGGACAAAAACAATCCAACCGACCGTGGCGCCGGGACGAGGGGGTGGCTAAACCGGGAAAGATACCGGCCGTGAACCTGGACGTACGGTGAGCTCTAACCAGGGACGGTCTCACGGGATACCTGCACCGAAACGGTTACCGGAAATTTGATCGAAAGAAATTCGGTTCACATGTTAAAATTTTCGCCAAATTTCTTTTTGAACGCACTATACTATATAGTAAAACAAAATAATGCGTTCAAAAAGAAATTTGACTCAAAATTTTAACGTGTATACTAAAAAAAAAGATTCGACCAAATTTCCGTTCGATCAAATTTCGGTCGATCAATTTTCCGTTGACGAAATTTCTTTCGATCAATTTTCCGGACACGCACCGAAACACCTTTCCGTCGCTACTACTAGTAGCCGCTCTCGGCTGCTGGTCATGCACGCACCGCTGGGCCACTATGTTTATTTAGTCTGGGCTCAAGCGTTGTCTGCGGTGACGATGTCATTTAATTTTTACCGTACATCTGGCGAAACTTTGTTTCTAACACCAGGCTACTGGGCCAAGTAGTCTGCGGGCCGTGCGGGCCATGTAATGTTGATTCAACTATTGTTGTTATTCTTGTTGATTTTGGTGGTTTTCACGTTAATTTTTTATTTTTTATTTTTTTTTTTTTTTAAATATGTTTCTTTAGTCTAGGCGTGACGAAGAATTTAATCGAAATACAATTTCTTTTAAAAAAAATTGATTATATATATATATATCAATAAGCAATATATATATATATATACATATATAGATACAGATATAGATGGATAGATATTTATAGATATACACATTTTAAGTCAAGGTCTTAAGAAGAATTTTACGCTTTTCGAAACGACTGCAAAATAAATCTCTGCTCCGAGAAATAGAAAGGTCAACCTGATTATTTTAACTACAGGACGGTCCGGTTAACACGTCATATTAAGTATGGATTAGTGTGGGTTATTGTGGGGGCTCGTCCCATTTTATTATATGAAGAGCTCTTGGGACAATGATGACAATGAGAAAGTTGAAAAGTTCAATCTTTTCTGATATTTCTGAAAGTTGAAGAAAGGCTGAAGGTGTGTGTTCGTGTGGGAGGGGGCAAGGGGGGGGGGTAATTTGGGGGATTTGTGGGGAGAGGAGGGTAACATTTACAAACTCACTGTCGTCTGCTCCGAACCGTGTTTACGCCTTAGCAAAACGCTAAGCAGCGCTCACTCTGGAGCAGGCGAACAATGGAAAATATTTGTTCCTAAGGAAATGCCAGAGCTCTAGCCAGATTTCTCACGCACGTACACGCGGGGGAGCCGGATGTAGAATTCTCGTGAGCTGGAAGCTTGGCCGAGCTTCTACTTTTCTTTCTGATATTATACATTTTTTTTTAAAATTATTTTTTCTTTCTTTAAGCAGTCGACTGTTTCTGAAATTTAAAAGAACTGATAGGCGTCAAAAATTATAAAATCATGGAACTAGATACTGCTGTTGACCTTTGACATCAATTTCACTGAAGCGCCGCCATTTCAAATATTACTGTCTAGTAAATCTTTTCCAAACTTTCATTGTACAAAAAAAAAAAACAAAAAAAACAACTCCCAACCAACAAACTCCACCCGACAAAACATTCCGAAACTTTGAACGAAACTCTCCACCACCGATGAAGAAGTTGTTTTTTTTAAACTCAAGGCAGCGCACTCATTATTTCGTTTTCTTAGAGATTATTAACGAAGCGTTTTGGTTTGAGCGGTTTCGCGCATGCAGAGCGTTGGTGTTAAGAAAACACTTTAAGATTTTGTTTACCCCTGTCTTACATTGTTCCCCTCTTTGCCGTCTCGAGTTTAAAAAAAAAAAAAGTTATTGTTCGTTTTTATCCAGATTTTTTGGTCTATTTTTTGTGTCCAACTCGGCGCCACGAGCGTCCACAGAAGTATCCCAGATTTGGCAGCAGACATTTTGTAATATTTTAAAAAGAGCACACATCAAATATGAGTGGATTTTGTGTAGACAAACGCTACATTGTTGTTCTTGTTCTTTTTTTGTAAGTCACTCAATAAGTCATTTAATATGGCATTCAGTAAGTCATTCAAGACGTCATTTAATACGTCGTTCAATATTTCACTAAATACGTCGTTCAATACGTCACTAAATACGTCGCTCAATATTTCACTAAATACGTCGTTCAGTACGTCACTAAATACGTCATCCAATACGTCATCCAATACGTCATCCAATACGTCATCCAATACGTCATCCAATACGTCATCCAATACTTCATCCAATACGTCATCCAATACGTCATCCAATACGTCATCCAATACGTCATCCAGTGCGTCATTCAGTGCGTCATTCGTGAAATTGAGCAATTAAATTGATAATCCACACAATAACTGATACAATACCCCAGCCGTAAAGGTCATCCCACAAATGATCAAACGGTTCATTCAATGTCGTTGAACAGTAAGTTAATGAATACGTCATTGGAGGGGCCATTGGATAAGTCAGTGAGAAGCCCTTCAATAAGTCATTCAGTAAGTCATCCGATAGTTCGTTGAACAAGTTATCTAATTGAATCATCCTATGGGTCATTCAAAGTGCAAGTCATTCATTTTTTTAGCTAAGCTCTCTAGTTATAAATTTTAAATCCAGTTCAGTGAGCCTTGAAGTAATTTACATGGTAATAATGTTTGCATAGAGTCCTAGCTTGGAGCAGGTCTGGAGTCCTAGCTTGGAGCAGATCTGGAGTCCTAGCTTGGAGCAGGTCTGGAGTCCTGTGTCGGTTGTAGACGTTAGAGTGTTACAATTTAAAAAAAAAATAACACTACACTGTGCGTTGGAATAGCTATTTTCTGGTGCCCACACTCTGTTGCCTCCTTTCGGTGCATGCCCAGCGCCATGCAGACGACCAACACAGGGTCGTGTCCTCACAGGACCACACCTCATACAAGGTTTAAAGTAATATCCATGAAAACCAGGATTGTGCTGTAGGCAATCGCTGTACCGTGTCAGCCGTCTAACCATCACATACTTAGCTATAGTTAATTCTATGTAACAAGAACAAACAATTAAAAACAATACAACCACCTAAAAGAGACATTAATATAAAAAAAACAGTCAAATATCGTATCCGGAAATTTGATCGAAAGAAATTTCGTCGATGGAAATTTGATCGACGGAAATTTGATCGAACGGAAATTTGGTCGAATCTTTTTTTTTTTAGTATACACGTTAAAATTTTGCGTCAAATTTCTTTTTGAACGCATTATTTTGTTTTACTATATAGTATAGTGCGTTCAAGAAGAAATTTGACGAAAATTTTAACGTGTGAACTAAAAAAAAGATTCGACCAATTTTCCGTTCGATCAAATTACCGTCGATCAATTTTCCGTCGACGAAATTTCTTTCGATCAAATTTCCGGTAACAGTCAAATATGGCCACTGTGTCCTCAAATAAGCAATTAAGTTATAGTGATTGTGTAGAAAGAAAAAAAATGGTGGCAATTTGGTTCAGATGTGTGCAGTTGTGAGTGTTTTAAACAATTTTAAAAAGAGATTGGGGTGCGTGGTGTGGGAGGGCGGGGGGAGATGTCTTTTCACGTTCGCTTATTGTCTGTTAGTAAATATATTCAAATTTTAAGTTAGCTAAAGGCCACTGTAATTTATATATATTTTTTTTTTAAAGGCATGACAATCACTCATCTTCCTTATTGTTTATTACGTCTCTGATGTGTGCAGGGATACCGTTGTCAAGAAGGAAGTCCATGTCAGTGAAATGTCACTGCTTCGCATCACTAAATTTTAACTCAACTTCACCACCCCCCCCCCACCCCCCAACCCAAATCCTTTTTTTTTTTTCTTATTTGTGCGTTGTATAACGTTAGACAAAGTGAACTGTGAAAAGCTGCAAAGTAACTCACTTCTAAATCACGATGAGGGAAAAAAAAAAAGAGAGAGAGAAGAAAAAAAAGGTTGAGAAGGACGAGGAACCAGACGACTCAACATGATTTAAAGAAAGAACCTCAAAGAATGTGACGTTTAAAAAACGCCTTGCCGAAACTTATTAGAGACTATCGGCCAGAAATCTCTCCGCGAGGGGCGATAAAATTCGGCAATTTGTCTGTTCCAGTGTCAAATGTTGAGCATGGTTTACGAGGGCGCCTCGGTAGCTGGAAGTAGATTGTTCAGAGCCGGACGCGTACGGCCGACTGCCATGATGTGGGGGATGAACAAAAGTTGAACATTTTACAGTTTAGAGTTTCATCGGGGGGAGGGGGGATGGCGTTCGTTGCCGGAGGGTTGGGGTGGTTAGGGTAGTGAAGGGATGTACGAGAGGGGTGTTGATTTGTTTCAAAAGTCAAGAAGACGAGTTAATGGGTTATGCTTGTCGTTTACAAAAAAAAAAAAAAAAAAAAAAAATAGCGGATTGTGTGGGGCTTGAGGAGTAAAATAATTGTGGAGTCAAATCACTTTTTTTTTTTTTTTTTTTGCAGTTGAAAATTGTTTGAAGAATTTGTTGTTTTCCTAAAACTTTGAGATAAAATATTCATGGGAAGAACTTGAATAGAAATATTCAATGAATAAAGTTGAGTCAAATGTATGGAAGGGTGGGGGTGGGGGAAGGAATCAATTTAAGTCAAATATCTAGGAGAATAAATTCAAGTCCAATGTGTAAAGGTTGGGGGGAGGGGGGGGGGATTTAATTCAAATATCGAGCGGAAAATTTCAAGCAAATGTCTAAATGAATAACCTTGAATCAGATTTGTGGGAGAATAACTTCATTTGCAGATGTTCATAGGGAAAAAGCTTCTCTTGTCAAATGTCCAGGGGTAAAAAGCTTCTCTTGTCAAATGTCCAGGGGTAAAAAGCTTCTCTTCTCAAATGTCCAGGGGTAAAAAGCCCTGGAGATTTTTGAAGTCGATGGCAATGGGGGGGGGGGGGCCTAAGTAACCAACCACAAAGCACAAAGTCCAAATCTTAGGCTTACCCGTGTAACATTTTTTTTAATCAAGCTTACCCATGTAACATTCTTATCAAACTTGCTTCTTTAAGATCTCAAATTAAAGAAAACTCAATGGTAAGTATGCAATGCTGCATTTTCATCAATGATATCACATGCGTGGACCCACGGGAATTAGTTTGTACAACCTTCCACAATTTAAATATACATACATAATACATATTTATGTCGCCTGAGAACATGCTCTCGTCAAGACGAAAAGAAAGAATAAGGTCCCGCGCTTGAAATTACCCTAACCACTGCAGACCAGCCTCGCTCTCGTTCCTGTCTGCAGACCAGCCTCGCTCTCGTTCCTGTCTGCAGATCAGCCTCGCTCTCGTTCCTGTCTTACCTTGACGCATACAAAAGATGTTTCGGAAGAGGCCACTGGAATTTTAAACATAAAGACACTCTTAAAAAAAATCAAATGTAACCTACTCACATGTAAACACCATTCTGTGTAGATCACTCTGGCCTATCTTCGACGCGAGATCTTAACACCAAAGAATAAAAACAAATGAAAATAAAAAAAAGAATGCCACAGTAAAGAGTGGCGGGAATAAACATGCGGCTCTTGTGACGCTAGCCAGAGACCAGACGCGGGAGTTGTTAATATCGTCACTCAATACGACGTCAGATATATTTCTTCAAATATTTTTATTTTTCCTCCTTAAGTTCTCAATGTTTAGTTGTATTTATTTATTAATTTTAATTCTTATCTTTTTTTTTTCTTTTCACGTTATCTTTTTTATCAGCTGAAAGAGAACGCGCCATGTAGATGCTGTCGCATTCATACTAATTAACCACAATTATCAACTTTCGTTGAAGAAGGTTCTTATTTTTGTCATCATTATGTAGTCAAGGTTTTTTTTTAAATCCTCACTCCAACCCGACCCTTTCAGATTAGCGGGATACCGGAGTTTGTTCTATTTGTAGGGTACAACAGGGATGCTAAAACAGACCAGAGTTTCCCCGATTCCTTGCAGAACATTCTGAGTACCTGTGAATGTGATCCTAACCAGCGCCAAACGGACATCACCATTTTTATTTTTGGTCCGCTCTGACGAGAACCGGATACTCTCAGACTCCTTTTCATCCGTCCAATTATTTGACCGGCGTTTATGTAAGCGGCGACGTGCTTTGGAAGGGCTCACGAAGCTTTAACGTCTCGTTCGCCCCGAATGATACGCCCATGGATTTACCTTTGATATAAATACACTCTAAGCTCACGGCACATAGAAGTTGTTTATTGCTTAAGGGTCTGCAGCTAGGAGAGAGAGAGAGAGACAGAGAGCGTGAAAATAACTGTTTTTGTCTTAGATCAGCGGTTCTCAACCTGTGGTCGCGACCCCTTTGGGGGTCGAATGACCCTTTCAGATGGGTCGCCTAAGACCATCTAAAACACATGATCTACAGCTATGAAGCAGAAACGATAACAATTTTGTGATCAGGGGTCGCCACAACATGAGGAACTGTGTTAAAGGGTCGCGGCATTAGGAAGGTTGAGAAACACTGTCTTAGACGATGAACGCTCGAAAGAGAGAGATAGAGAGAGAGACAGAGAGAGTGAGAGAGTAAGCGGCAGCGTCCCCGAGGAAACTCGAGGACGTCCACAAGTGTTGTGCCTCTACGTGGCGTGGCAGACGATTAAGGTGGAGGTGACCACCCGAAACTAAACAACCAGGCTCAATGCCTAACGTCCTGACCGAATGACCCCTTGGGAAAGGGGGCTAGCGAAGCAAAGCTAGTCTTTAAGGGGGGGGGGAAGCGTTCTTCCCAGACCCGCAAGTACACATGGCAAGTACAATTAGACTTTTAAACATGGAGCTGGGAACTCAGTCACTGCCTTCTTCGCTAGTGTCCGGGGACAGGCTAGTGGGGGACGAAATCACTGCCCCTGGGTTGGACATCCAAAATCCTCTTCCGTCAGCGTCGGGGGACAGACTGACGGGGGACAAAACTACTGTACGTGGCATGCGTGGCGCCAAGGGTCGCCCCCCCCCCCACTTACCTATCGATTATACAATTGAATGTCTGTGGCATAAGACAGAAGGGAGGAGAGATCACCAAGCTACTCCACGAGTGGGACGTGGACGTAGCACTCTTCCAGGAGACTCTACTAAAAGGTAAGAACTTCCATATCACAGGTTACTCCCTCTACCAGTGCAAGTGCAAGTATTGCAGAGGTCTGGCCACAGCAGTCAAAAATTCCATATCGATGGAACTGCTTGAGGTGAAGTCGTGCCAAGGCACTGACACCCTCACCATCAAAATTTTCAAAAATAAACAATATTTTGAAATAACTAACGTCTATAACACACCCCGCAACCCGATCAGTCTCCCGATCGGCAATAACATAAATTTTCAGAGGAAAATAATAGCTGGGGATTTCAACGCCCAGTCATTGGACTGTGGGTATGTTGAAAGTAACGCATCGGGACGTTACGTGGAGGATATTTGTCTCACTACCAACCTCATTCGCTTACAAGACGAAAATAGTGTGCCCACACTATTACATACAGGACTAAGTACGGAGTCCCGACCAGATCTGACGCTTATTACAGCGGACCTTGACTCCAAGCTCAGTCTGGAGGTCTTGGATGAGGTTGGGATCGATCATAAACCGACCCTCCTCAGAATTTTGCTAGCTACCACCAAGGCACGCCTTCGAAAAAGACACTGGCAGTTTCGTAAAGCGAATTGGGCCAAATACGAAACAGAGGTCGGAGCCAGTTTGGCTGAGACCCATGCAACAAGACCGAACGATTTAAATGTGGAGTACGAGCTCCTCATAAGCAAAATTCTCGAGGCGGCAAGGAGAACAATTCCGAGAACGAACGGAAAACAAACCTTCAGACCGTACTGGAACAAGACTCTGAAGGCGCTGGTAGAGAAAAGAGCAAAAGCACGGAGGAAGGCCGCCAAGAGAAAAACACCTGCAGCTCGCGCAGCGTGTAACCTCTTGACAGCCCAAGTCCGTGCCGAAGTCTTTAGGGCAAAAAAGTCCAAGTGGGAAACTACGTGTGGGAACCTCAACCTCTCGGACGGAAGGAAGGTCTGGCGATTACTAGATAACCTCTCTGGCATGGGAAAGCAGCGGAACATCCGCCCCCTTAAAACACCAGCTGGCACAGAGGCTAGCTGTGCTAAGCGCGACGAAGCGCTTAATCGACATTTTGCTAAGGTGAGCAAAAGTGCCAGAGACACCGACGAAAGCAGGGCCATCAGGAAACTCCGAAAGGTTGGGAGCAGAGCCCAACGAGTGGGCCCACACAAAGAGGCTTTCACGGCACCTTTTACAATGGCCGAGTTGCTAACGGCGCTAGGAAAGTGCAAAACAGATAAAGCTCAAGGACCCGACAGAGTCTGTAATGAAATGGTCACACATTTGGGCAAAACGGGAAAACGAACATTACTAGACTTTGTCAACAAAACCTGGACATCAGGCGCCTTGCCAAAGGCGTGGCAGAAAGCTGTGTTTCTCCATATTCCCAAAGAGGGGAAATCAAGTGATCAATTGTCTAGCTACCGGCCTATTTCCCTCACATCGTGTGTCGGAAAAGTAGCAGCGCGAATGGTTAATGCAACACTCCACAAGGGGAGGCAGCCTATGGATCAAGTGATCCAGTTTATCCAAAGCATCACCAACGAACTTCAGATGAAGAATCATACTGTCTCGGTGTTCTTTGACCTCCAGAACGCTTACGATAAAGTCTGGAGGGCATGTCTGTTGTACAAGTTGCAACAGCTCGGAGTAACAGCCAATATGCACAGGTGGGTTCATTCTTTTCTATCAAATCGTACGATATCCACCCGTGTAGGGGACAAGGTTTCGATCATGTGTGCACTCGAGGACTGGCTCCAGCAGGGGTCGGCCTTAAGCTGCACCTTGTTCCTGGCGTACGTGCATGACCTGCAGTCTCATTTGGTAACGAAGAACACAATGTTAGCAGATGATTTGGCAATCTGGAGTTCGGGCAAATCCCTCCAGCAGTTGCAGAGCCGGCTGCAAAAAGATCTCACTAAGATACAAGATTATGCTCGGAAATGGAGATTGGTGGTGAATGCGGAGAAGACCGTATACACATTATTCACTAATGGTAGGAAAGTGCTCAAAGAAGAAATTGATCTTCATATCTACGGGAAGTCACTAAAATGGGACAAGTCACCCACGTATCTGGGGATAAAGCTGGACCAGAAACTCCAGCTGCATAACCACGTATCTGGGAATAAAGCTGGACCAGAAACTCCAGCTGCATAACCACGTATCTGGGAATAAAGCTGGACCAGAAACTCCAGCTGCATAACCACGTATCTGGGAATAAAGCTGGACCAGAAACTCCAGCTGCATAACCACGTATCTGGGAATAAAGCTGGACCAGAAACTCCAGCTGCATAACCACGTATCTGGGGATAAAGCTGGACCAGAAACTCCAGCTGCATAACCACGTATCTGGGGATAAAGCTGGGCCAGAAACTCCAGCTGCATAACCACGTATCTGGGGATAAAGCTGGACCAGAAACTCCAGCTACATAACCACGTATCTGGGGATAAAGCTGGACCAGAAACTCCAGCTACATAACCACGTATCTGGGGATAAAGCTGGACCAGAAACTCCAGCTGCATAACCACGTATCTGGGGATAAAGCTGGACCAGAAACTCCAGCTGCATAACCACGTATCTGGGGATAAAGCTGGACCAGAAACTCCAGCTGCATAACCACGTATCTGGGGATAAAGCTGGGCCAGAAACTCCAGCTGCATAACCATGTACGGGAACTCGGCGCTCGAGCCACGTCCAAACTCAGCCTGGTTAAAAAACTTGCCAGCACTACCTGGGGAGCCGATGCAAGACTCCTGAGAGCACTTTACCTTGGGAGTGTAAGAGGTGCCATTGACTACAGCCTCCCGGTCCAGGCCTTCGCAAGCCGTGTGGCTCTAGAGGGTCTCGATCGGATACAAAATCTAGCTCTAAGATTTGTATGTGGGGCGTTACGTACCACACCCACGGCTGCTGTGGAAATTATTTCAGACATAGAACCACTACACATCAGGAGGGACAAGGTCATCCTAACGACCGTTGAGCGTTACCGTCGAATGGAAAAGACGGAACTCTGTTTTCAACTCCAAGACCGCTGGGTAAAGCGGACAAGGCTTAAGAGACCCTCCTTCATGGACGCGGTCTATTCACTCGAGAATAAGCACCCTTTACCAGAAAACAGGGAGAAAATACGCCTGATCCAGGAGAGATCACCTCAGGATAGCTGCGAACCTCCTGATGTCCGTCTGATCCTGTCAAAAACAGCAGTTAATAGGTCGAGCCCCCAAAATGAGCAAAAGGGAGCCGCACTAGAGACAATTGAGGCCTATAAAGACGACATGGTGCAAGTCTTCACAGACGGCTCCTATCTCGCCAGCGAAAAGCGGGCGGGTTACGGCGCACTCATCCAGTATCCGAATGGGATACCTACAACTGAGGAGATTTCAGGCCCAAGTGGCACAAATAGCACTTCAACTGATGCAGAGATCGAGGCTATATTGATGGGCTTGAAACAAGTGCGCCGCAGACTAGCTAGACGCAAATCACTTCCACCCATCGTAGTGTTCACCGATTCACAATGTGCTCTGGAAATTGTGAAGAGGAGCTCTATGAACACGAAAATGGTGAATGCAATTATGGAGCTCGTGCGAGACATACAGTCACACGGAGGCCAAGTGACCCTTCAATGGATCCCAGGACATGCGGGGATTCCACCACAAGACAGAGCCGACTGTCTTGCGAGGCAAGACTCTTCCCAGCCTCAACCTAACCGCCAATGACCCAACTGGGGGCCCAAGCCTGGATCAAGGACCTCTGCCACGAGGAGTGGTTAAAAGAATGGGAACACGGCCCGAAAACTTTACCGGAACATGCCCAAAAACAACCGCAAATGCGATCAGTGGTGGAGTCTTAAACGCCACCACCAGAGTCTCATCACCCAGATGAGAACAGAACATTGCCCTACCCTCAGCTACTTGAATAGATTACAACCACTGCGGGACCCGAGCTGCCGCCATTGTGGCCAGGCACCGGAGACAATCGAGCACCTTCTAGCCGAGTGCTCAACGCTGGCGACTGGCGTGACTTGGGGTCCTCCCAGCCAACCATGTCGAGAGTCTGATTTACGGAACTGCCGACCAGATGAGGCAGGCCTGTACCTTACTTGCCGGGGCCATTAAAGAGCAATAGCTCGGTCCTTGTCAGTCAATGAAATATTTCAATATATATTTCAGTGAGAGAGAGAGAGAGAGAGGGGAAAAATAACTGTTTTTGTCTTAGAATATGAACACTCGAAAGAGAGAGATAGAGAGAGAGACGGAGAGAGAGAGAGACATGTGGGGGGGGGGGAACAACAAAGGCTGATATGCATTATATGAGTGCACGCGGTGAAATCGTGAGCAGGGTGGGTGGTGGGTGATGTTACAGGAGAGTGGTAGGCGATCGAGGGTAGGTTGCTGGGTGATGTTGCAGGAGGGTGGTAAGCGGTCGAGGGTAGGTTGATGAGGGATTTTACAGGAGAGTGGCAGTCAGTCGAGGGTAGGTTAATGAGGGATGTTACAGGAGAGTGGTAGTCTGTCGAGGGTAGGTTGATGAGGGATTTTACAGGAGAGTGGTAGGCGGACTAGGGTAAGAGAAGACGAGGAAGACTTCTCCAAGCAAAATGTAACAGTAATTATTTAAAACATAATCTCAGAGCAGGATGCGACAAGTCTGTTCTAAGGTAGAAAGCTATGGTCTGTCTGATTTACTTATACATTGATGGAGAACAAGAAATGTCGTTGAGGTACACGAACAATAATTTCTGAACGTAAAATAAAAATTTAAAACTGCATAACCTGGATAAGGGACGTCCTTTAATATATATATTTATTATAACAAATATTTAACTATTTAAAAATTTAAAAAATCGATTGTTACAATCAAATCATGCCTGTAGAACAGTGGTTCTCAACCTTCCCAATCCCGCGAACTTTTAATTCAGTTCCACCTGTTGTGGTGACCCTCAACCATAAAACTATTTTCGTTGCTACTTCTTAAATATGTGTTTTGTGGTGGTCTTAGTCGACCTATGTGTAAGGGTCTTTCTAGGGGTCGCGACCCACATGTTGAGAACCGCTTCTGTAGAAGTACGTGTCCTAATTATTTTTTTTAAACATGCGTTGCCCTCAAATAGGTTCCCAAAGTTAAGAACGAATAGCTAGCCGAATAAAGAATTTTACTATAAAGATGTAGTGGCCTTTATGATCTTTGTTAGAGTGAGGTCTCTTGTCTTGGGGTTTTTTTGTTGTTGTTGTTGTTGTTGTTGCTTTCTCCTTCTCGTCTAATAGACAACACGACGCGATGGTATCTTTGTGTTATAGTCTGACCAAACGATAAATCGTGATAAAATTATGTCTTGTTTCAGAAATATAAAGACACTAGAGATAGCCGTCAAACATTGCAATGCGTGAACTTCCCATCTACAAAAGTTACTGGACAAAACATGAACTCAAGTAACACACATTTAAGAATCTCAATTTTCTCGACCCCCCCCCCCCCCCAACTTCCAATGATACGTGTCTGCACACTTTTTATTTCGCGCCAATGAACTATATTAAATATTCTGATGTCTCAACCACTTTTTAACCGAATATTTTTTTACACCAGACTTAAATTGAGACGATTTCATTTTCTAAAAAGAAAATATTGCGCGCCAAACGCAGTTGCGTTATATAAAAAGAAAAAAACAATCATTTAGCGAAGTCTTCAGGAATTATCTTTTGCTCGCTATTGAACTCATTATTGAACCATACTTTCAACATATAGAATTATTTTAATATACTCTCAATACCGAACACGTTGAACAGGAAGCAGCCAGCTTATAAAGGAAGCAGTCACACCAGAAGCGTAATATATGTAACAGATAGCCTAGCACAGTGGTCGGAAAACCGCGGCTCACAAGCCGCATGCGGCTCTTTAGCGACCTGAGTGCGGCTCGGCCATTCCGCGACAAATCGGTTTTGGAATCCGAAAAATCATGGTTCTTGACAGATTCTTAAATAGGAATTTGGCTCTCAATTTTTTTTTAATCGTCCTGCTGCTGATTTTTCTGCTCTTTAGACTAATGAGTTTGCCGACCACTGGCCTAACACAAGAATTACCTTTGCTATGTTTGTTCAACGGGCTACCTTGGAGCTCCAGTGAGAAATTATTAGAGGAGACAACCGCAGAAAATAACCACGTTGTTCTTTGTAAAGCAGTTTTTTTTTTGTTATTGTTTTTGTCAGTGTTTGACTGTGTTAGTTTAGGATTTTGGAATAGTGCAGATATCTGACGGTGCAAATTTATAGGTTGAACGCACATTTTTTTTTTTTAAATCTGCAATAATTTACGACGGCATATTTTTTCAGTTTTATATTTATTGAGAGACGTTGGTCTATGCATTTTCAATTCTTTTTACGGAATAGGAAAGTGGGGAAATCCAATTCTCTTTACGGTATTGGAAAGTGAGAAACCCAATTTCATTTACAGTAAAGGGAAAAGTGGAAAATCCAATTCTCTTTACGGTATAGGAAAAAAAAAATGGGGGGGGGGGGGGGGGGGAAATCAATAGCCATAGATGGAAACAGTCTGGATACTTAGTAGTTGTTGTTCAAACAAGTCGGTAAATAGTTACCTTAAAAGTTAGACAATAAACATTAAACTAGACAGTGACATCGAAAATAGACCGTGACTTCGAAAATAGACTGTGACTTCGAAAATAGACCGTGACTTCGAAAATAGACAGTGACTTCGAAAATAGACAGTGACTTCGAAAATAGACAGTGACTTCGAAAATAGACCGTGACTTCGAAAATAGACAGTGACTTCGAAAATAGACCGTGACTTCGAAAATAGACAGTGACTTCGAAAATAGACCGTGACTTCGAAAATAGACCGTGACTTCGAAAATAGACAGTGACTTCGAAAATAGACCGTGACTTCGAAAATAGACAGTGACTTCGAAAATAGACCGTGACTTCGAAAATAGACAGTGACTTCGAAAATAGACCGTGACTTCGAAAATAGACAGTGACTTCGAAAATAGACCGTGACTTCGAAAATAGACCGTGACTTCGAAAATAGACCGTGACTTCGAAAATAGACCGTGACTTCGAAAATAGACAGTGACTTCGAAAATAGACAGTGACTTCGAAAATAGACAGTGACTTCGAAAATAGACCGTGACTTCGAAAATAGACAGTGACTTCGAAAATAGACCGTGACTTCGAAAATAGACCGTGACTTCGAAAGTAGACCGTGACTTCGAAAATAGACAGTGACTTCGAAAATAGACAGTGACTTCGAAAATAGACCGTGACTTCGAAAATAGACCGTGACTTCGAAAATAGACAGTGACTTCGAAAATAGACAGTGACTTCGAAAATAGACCGTGACTTCGAAAATAGACCGTGACTTCGAAAATAGACAGTGACTTCCAAAATAGACAGTGACTTCGAAAATAGACAGTGACTTCGAAAATAGACCGTGACTTCGAAAATAGACAGTGACTTCGAAAATAGACCGTGACTTTGAAAATAGACAGTGACTTCGAAAATAGACAGTGACTTCGAAAATAGACCGTGACTTCGAAAATAGACCGTGACTTCGAAAATAGACCGTGACTTCGAAAATAGACAGTGACTTCGAAAATAGACCGTGACTTCGAAAATAGACCGTGACTTCGAAAATAGACCGTGACTTCGAAAATAGACAGTGACTTCGAAAATAGACCGTGACTTCGAAAATAGACCGTGACTTCGAAAATAGACCGTGACTTTGAAAATAGACAGTGACTTCGAAAATAGACAGTGACTTCAAAAATAGACAGTGACTTCGAAAATAGATAGTAACTTCAAAAATAGACAGTGACTTCAAAAATAGACAGTGTTTTCAAAAGTAGACAGTGACTTTAAAAATAGACAGTGACTTTAAAAATAGACAGTGACTTTAAAAATAGACAGGGACATTAAAAATTGAATGTGACCTTCACAGTTTTACATTGACTTAACAAAATGACCGTGACCATAGGAAGTGACGAGTGGTCACGTGTCTGTCATTTCCCCCCCTGGGCCGAATGTCCATGCCGGCACCGGCACACTCAGCCCCCGTTAGAGGAGTATCTTGCGTGTCAGCACGCATCTGATACTGATGGATGAGACCACCGGAGCTCGATGATGCGTTTCTATTGTAGCGGCGGTTATCGCCTAAAACACGTTTGATGTTGGGATTAGGTCAGGTTGTATGGTGTTTGTGTGTGTCTGTGTGTGTTGTTGTCTTACATTTGGACAGGACACACAGTTTTGTCTTTTAAGACTTGTATATATATAATAGGAACAAAATTATTTTTCTGGTTACATTTATACACTATGCGTCAATGTTTACCTGCTTACCAGCGTTGCTCACTGACCAGTGTTACTCACTGAACCGGTGTTACCGAACCGGTGTTATTTGCTGAACCGGTGTTACTCACTGATACGGTGTTACTCACTGAACCGGTGTTACTCACTGAACCGGTGCTACTCACTGAACCGGTGTTACTCACTGAACCGGTGTTACTCACTGAACCGGTGTTACTCACTGAACCGGTGTTACTCACTGAACCTGTGTTACCCACTGAACCAGTGTTACTCACTGAACCAGTGTTACTCACTGAACCAGTGTTACTCACTGAACCTGTGTTACTCACTGAACCAGTGTTACTCACTGAACCTGTGTTACTCACTGAACCTGTGTTACTCCCTGAACCAGTGTTACTCCCTGAACCAGTGTTACTTCCTGAACCAGTGTTACTCCCTGAACCAGTGTTACTCCCTGAACCAGTGTTACTCCCTGAACCAGTGTTACTGATATATTTTTTTTTATTGTCAGCTTTAAAAAAAAATGTGCTGATTAATCACAATCCATTAAAAAAAAAAAAAAAACGGTTCAAAACAGCATTGGAAAAACTTGGGAAAGAGCAGGAGCTTAAGATTGTGATTCGCGCGGGCATAAATCCTGCCATTTTTGACACCATGGGGCCGATGTAAAGCCTGACATAGGGGGTCGATGTAAAGCATGACATAGGGGGTCGATGTAAAGCCTGACATAGGGGATCGATGTAAAGCCTGACATAAGGGGTCGATGTAAAGCATGGCATAGGGGGTCGATGTAAAGCATGGCATAGGGGGTCGATGTAAAGCCTGACATAGGGGGTCGATGTAAAGCCTGACATAGGGGGTCGATGTAAAGCATGACATAGGGGATCGATGTAAAGCCTGACATAGGGGATCGATGTAAAGCCTGACATAGGGGGTCGATGTAAAGCATGACATAGGGGGTCGATGTAAAGCCTGACATAGGGGGTCGATGTAAAGCATGACATAGGGGGTCGATGTAAAGCCTGACATAGGGGATCGATGTAAAGCCTGACATAGGGGGTCGATGTAAAGCATGGCATAGGGGATCGATGTAAAGCCTGACATAGGGGGTCGATGTAAAGCCTGACATAGGGGGTCGATGTAAAGCCTGACATAGGGGATCGATGTAAAGCCTGACATAGGGGATCGATGTAAAGCCTGACATAGGGGGTCGATGTAAAGCCTGACATAGGGGGTCGATGTAAAGCATGGCATAGGGGGTCGATGTAAAGCCTGACATAGGGGGTCGATGTAAAGCATGGCATAGGGGGTCGATGTAAAGCATGACATAGGGGGGCGATGTAAAGCCTGACATAGGGGATCGATGTAAAGCCTGACATAGGGGGTCGATGTAAAGCCTGACATAGGGGGTCGATGTAAAGCATGGCATAGGGGGTCGATGTAAAGCATGGCATAGGGGGTCGATGTAAAGCCTGACATAGGGGGTCGATGTAAAGCATGGCATAGGGGGTCGATGTAAAGCATGGCATATGGGGTCGATGTAAAGCATGACATAGGGGGTCGATGTAAAGCCTGACATAGGGGGTCGATGTAAAGCATGACATAGGGGGGCGATGTAAAGCCTGACATAGGGGATCGATGTAAAGCCCCAACAACAAGGGAGACGGCTTTTGGTAATTTTGTGGGGCAGGGGTATGAAAAGCGAGGCATGATTCGTCACAACAGAGACACTAAAGTTGATGCGGGTCAGCGAAACTCATCGTGACTACGGGGGTTGGGGAGGCGCTCTCCGGTACCCTCTTTTTTGTTCTGCCGCGGAGAAGTTGGCTGCTACTGCATCAGCAACCCCCCCCCCCCCCCCGCACCCCAGCGTGATCCAAATTCCAAGCCATTATTTTAAACAAAACAAACTTCTGATGCAGACGTGTACACTTACTGAATCATTGGACGACAACACTTAGAAAACTCAATCCTACTATATTGATTAATCCCACCAACATCGTCGTAGCGAAGCACGCGTATTAAGCTAGTTATATAGTTTGTTCATATTTTAAAGTCTTTGTAGATAACCCAGAAGAAAAAAAAACCAAGAAAAACAATATTGTTACTTCAGTTTTATTTGTTTTTTCTATCTCACGTACAGTGGCGTAACCACATTAATCAAGTCGAATTCCCCGTTTATATAAAACTTCGGCCACCGTTGGGGGGAAAGGGTGGGGGAGGGGGGGACAGAGAGAAAGAAATGGCCACCCGTGCGAATAAGTCCCACTTAAGATTGTGATACGCCCCCCCCCCCTTGACGTTAACTCGTCCCTGTAAGTTAAGGTAATTGTAGGACATTTACTTTGAAAGTTCCAATATAAGCTTCCCCCTGGGGTGGTGGTGGGGGGGGGGGCGTTACAGTGGGCAAACCCCCTTTAATAGGTTAATTCGTGACACTGACAGTTTCGATACATCGTCCCCGTCTACAAGCTCGGTGGTGTGGCCAGAACATGGACTCAACGTTATGGAGTTGTCACTTTGGAGGGAAAAAAACAATCTTACTTGTAGATTCAGTTGATTGTGTATTATAATGGTATGTAAAGATTTGTTGAAACTATCCAAATATTAAATAGATGTAGGGGGGACTATGGATGTAATGGGACTTTTGATGTAGGGGGACTATGTATTAAGGGGACTATGGATGTAAACAGACTGTGGATGTAAGGGGACTATGGATGTAGGGGGACTATGGATGTATAGGGGGACTATGGATGTATAGGGGGACTATGGATGTAGGGGGACTATTGGTGTAGTGGGACTATAGATGTAGGGGAGATAGGAGAAAGAAGTGGAGGCAGAATGAGGGAAAGAAATGATGTTTGGAATGGAGTGAGAAAGGCTTTAAGAGAAGGTGAGAAATTGCGAAGAGGAGGAAGAGAGAAAATAACGTGCCGTGGCTAAAGGGAGGTTAGAGAAATTTAGACTAAATTGGAGGACGAGTCTTGGGATGAGAGCGGAGCAGGTAGGGGCAGAGTGTTGTGTGATGTTTATCATATTGAAGAAAAAAAACCTCAGGATTTCGGTAGGATGTGGACGGAGTAGCTAGGCTGTAGTCAGGTCCGTAACTTGACCAATGGTCCCGTTTTGAGAGGTGATCCCTTAACAGAAACACACACTTTTCTTAATTTATATAAATATCCAAAGTGTTGCGAGGGGCAGTCATTCCTTTAGTCTTAACCTGGGTGCGCCCCTTGATGTGGGATAGTAAAAAAAGGAGGGGGGGGGTGCTCAATTCATTTTATTTCTTATTAAACTCTGTTGTAATCCAGTACCCATACAGCCGTCTCTAGGGGGTAGGAATCAGAAGTCTTAACAGGCAACTTAAGCGCTCATAACACCCTGGACTTGCTAGAAGTTCGTTAGTAAAGCAACCGTTATGGTCTGGCCATTAATCGAGTGGGAAACACAATTTCAAGGGAAAACAAATTCTTGACATTTTGTTTGTGAATGATAATATACTCTCCACACCATACTCTCCACACCATACTCTCCACACCATATTATCCACACCATACTCTCCACACCATATTATCCACACCATACTCTCCACACCATACTGTCTACACCATACTCTCCACACCATACTCTCCACACCATACTCTCCACACCATACTCTCCACACCATATTATCCACACCATACTCTCCACACCATACTGTCTACACCATACTCTCCACACCATACTCTCCATACCATACTCTCCACACCATACTCTCCACACCATATTCACCATACTCCCCACACCATACTCTCCCCACCATACTCTCCACACCATACTCTCCACACCATACTCTCCACACCATACTCTCCACACCATACTCTCCACACCATACTCTCCACACCATATTCTCCACACCATACTCTCCACACCGTGCTCTCCACACCATACTCTCCACACCATACTCTCCACACCATACTCTCCACACCCTATTCTCCACACCATACTCTCCACACCATACTCTCCACACCATACTCTCCAAACCCTATTCTCCACACCATACTCTCCACACCATACTCTCCACACCATATTCTCCACACCATATTCTCCACGCCATACTCTCCACACCGTGGTCTCCACACCATACTCTCAACACCATACCCTCCACACAAATCTCTCCACACCATACTCTCCACGCCATACTCTCCACACCATACTCTCCACACAATACTCTCCACGTCATACTCTCCACACCAATGGAGCAACATGCTCTCTCAAAATATAAGATATATCACTTTACCGAACATAAAGATGTGTTTGACTAAAATTTCTCAAGTTAACTTTCCGATGACTGAACGAAACGAAGATGAAGTATCCGACACGGGCAGTTCTTCCACACACTTGACCTATTCGCATATTGTTCAAGCTTTTACTTGAGCTGCACATACGACACTGGTGGGACCAGGTCAAAACAATGAAATGGCGTTAGGATGTTCAACGTCCAGACAGTGACCCGAAATGACAATGTAAACATTTTACAGAGTTCTGTAACAAGGAGTCCGAGGAACACATCGAAAAGAGCAACATGATATAAGTCCTTCATTTATATCAGAGGATTCTCAATCAATTATAGCAAAAGATGTTTAATTACCTCAAATCATTCAAGTTTTTTTTTCCTCATCTCGAATGTTCCAATTAATGGTTGTTGTTGCTATTTTAATATCACGAAATCCGTTATCTGTTAAAATGCTAATATATCGTCTACACGTTTTTTTAAAATAAAAAATCTTGAGAATCCCTGATTTGAGCATTGTCCCCAAGAACCGTAATGATTAATTTTGTTCTAAACCAGTTTTATTTTTTTTTTTACTTCTGGCGTCTGATTATTCTATTTTAGCGCAAACCCCGTCCTCACTCACACACAAACATACACACACTCCCACACACACACACTCACACACACACAGACACATGAACGGCTAGTCTCAACACGACTACTGCAGACATTCTTGCATTGAACTGCAGGTCACGACGCGATCAAGTGTCACCGTGGGGGAGACCACCGATAAGGTTAGTCGTATCACACAAATTCCACTTCCACCTTTTTCAGCCTGTAAGGGATCTCAAATTCGATCTTTCTGGGGACCGCAACCATGTTCAACTGTCCCAAATCATTTGACTTGCCGCGGGAGAAAGTATGAGGTGATCCGGCTGTAAGTTTGAGAACCCCCCTGCATCCTGATGTGCTCCATTCACAGCATTAGCTTTGAACATATTTACAATTCTGAAACATCTGACATGTGCCGATTCATATACGCCCTTATTACACTTGCCCAGAAATCGTCGTCTTTCAGATGCGTCAATTATTCTAATGTACAGAAATCATTCTCACACGCAACAATCATTAACTTACACACCAATCATTCTCATACACAGCAATCGTTCTCACACAGAACAATAATCTTCATACGCGACAATCATTCTCACAAACAGCAATCATTCTCACCACACAATCCCGCCAGCACAGCAACAATCATTCTTATTACCGACAACTAAATCATTATCATACACAGCCAACACTCGATCTCGCGCACATTAATCATATTCATTGATAACAATCATCCTCACGCGCAACAATCAGTCTTTTAGGCGACAATCATTCTCACACTCATCAATTGTTCACTACCAGAACAATCTTTGTCACTGAGGATGTTAAAAAAAATGATTTTTTAAACGGAGCTATTTTCGGTTATATAAAGCCTGTCTTAAAAAAGTGGATTTCGGTTTTTACAAATCATTTAGCTGTCTGGACAGCAAGGTGATATTTTTAACACAGTCACTGACGAAGACACTACAAAAAACACACACACAGAGAGATTTGCAAGACAACGAATGTTTGAAAACAAGAATATAAATGAAAACAATAAATATTTATATTTTCATATCAAAATAATTTTATTTATTAAACATTCAAAAAGTTAAATCATTTTTTTTAAAACAACACATATAATGAGATTATTTTCTCCATTAATTAAGTCATACATGGAATAAACAAATGATAGGTACACAGACCGTCACATGAAATCATAGGTACACAGACCATCACATGAAATCATAGGTACACAGACCGTCACATTAGACCATTGTTACACAGACCGTCACATTAGATCCTTGGTACACAGACCGTCACATTAGATCATAGGTACACAGACCGTCACATTAGACCATTGTTACACAGACCGTCACATTAGACCATTGTTACACAGACCGTCACATTAGACCATTGTTACACAGACCGTCACATTAGATCCTTGGTACACAGACCGTCACATTAGATCATAGGTACACAGGCCGTCACATTAAATCATAGGTTTCAGACCGTCACAATAAATCATAGGTACACAGACCGTCACAATAAATCATAGGTACACAGACCGTCACATTAAATCATAGGTACACAGACCGTCACATTAAATAATAGGTCCACAGACCGTCACAATAAATCATAGGTACACAGACCATCACAAAAAATCATAGGTACACAGACCGTCACAATAAATCATAGGTACACAGACCATCACAATAAATCATATGTACACAGACCGTCACATTAAATCATAGGTACACAGACCGTCACATTAAATCATAGGTACACAGACTGTCACATTAAATCATAGGTACACAGACCGTCTCATTAAATCATAGGTACACAGTCCATCACATTAAATCATAGGTACACAGACCATCACAGACTGTCACTTTAGATAATTGGTACACAGACCGTCACATTAGATCATTGGTACACAGACCGTCACATTAATTTATAGACACACGCATTGCGTGGTTTTTGACACGGCGAAGTCGGTAACTATCATTTGCATTTACTTCTTAGCTAAATATTTTGTTTGTAAAACTATTGAAGTTCTGGATGTATAAAATTCCTTCAAATGGAGCCAAAAAAAGTTGGCATCTGGGATGTGAAAATCAACAAACGGCGTCCTATTTCAAAATACAAAACCGGGGGGGGGGGGGGGGGGGGGGGGGAGTTTCCTTTCGCTTAAATGTTGTTTTTGTTTTTTTTTTAAAAAACATCCTAAAGTTTCACTACAACTACATAACCATGTATACATCAGGTAATCGTGTGAGGGGCAGAGTCGTCATCGAGCCATGGATGCTGTTATGGTTACTTGCCCCCCCCCACCCCCCACCAACCCCGCAATAAAAACCCCACCTACTTTAACACAGAAACAAAACAAAAGTGAATTCTTTCCCAGCCGCTAAATCTGAAAGACTTTAATTCTTCTACAGAGGACGATTTTTGTTTTTGTTTTTAAACTTGGGATCGTGGGCCCATTCACTTTACGTGAGATCCTCGAATTTGAACACATCTGAACCAACTTTTTAAAAAAATATATATATTTATTATATAATATACAATGTTGTTATTATAATTTTGTTCATCGCATTTCCTTTGTAATTTCAATAAGAACCGAATGGGTACGGCCATGAAGAAAAAAAAAATATTTTCGAAGATAAAAGAGCGGAATGAGTTTGGTCCAGAATCATTCATGGCGCTGTCAGACTGGATATACGCTGCCCGACTGGATATACGCTGCCCTCTTGGATACTACTTCTGAGCTAAGTGCTACATTATATTTTTTGATACATTTTTTTATTTTATTCGTTTTTCTGTTTTTTCGCTGATGAAGGCTTCCTGTCGACACGTTCGTTGTTTTGTTGCGTTCCTTTTATCAGGTTTAACCTTACTGTGTTTTACTAATTCCCTATGGATATATGGAGCGCACCACTTGTCCTTTAATCTCTCGTTCCCAACCCTAAGAAAGTCATATTTCAGTTCTCAGGGTTGGCGTAGTAATAAATTTATTTTTTTTTAATTTTTTTTTTTTTAAATTATACGGTTTATGAAACCTATATTTTATGTATTGCGACGATCGAGTTTTGATGAAGTTTTATCAACACCGTTCAATTCTACCCTTCTAAATCAGTGGTTCTCAACCTTCCTACTGGTCGCGACCCTTGCATAACGTTCGTCATGTTGTGGTAGACCCCCAACCATAAATTAATTTCGTTTCTACTTCATAAATATGTATTTTCCGATGGTCTTAGGCGACCCTTGTGTAAGGGTCGTTCTATCCCCAAAGGGGAGGGTCGCGACCTGCAGGTTGAGAACCGCTGCTCTAATTGAAACTGCCTTGTTTTCAATTCTCCAACCTAGGATATGCTGTTAACGTCCACCAACTCTTGACGCAACATTCAACTGAGACAACTGTCGGCACGTCCTTAGATCCCTGCTCATTTTAGGTCTTGCTTCCCTTTGTTTGCACCTGCAGAGTTCCGGCACCCTTATAAGTGAGAACCGCTGTCGCGCCTTTTATTTTTTTAGGTGTGTGTTTGTTTTGTTTTTTTTTTAAAGAAAAAACCAACAACAACAACAACAATGTCCCCTTGTTTTTGTAAGGTGCTCTAAGCTGTCCCACCGTTCCTTGTAATCAAGTTTAAACAAGGCGAGACGGCCCCTATGCCAGGGGATGACACTCGCTGGTCAAACAGCCGGGTCACGTTCTTGCGCTGTGCCATCTGCCCTGGTGTGATTGGTTTCTGTTTATTTTACCTTACGCCACTTATTGTTTTAAGATCTTCCCTGGACGAGACACAGGCGAGGGGAACAACCATGACCTTCAGCGGCAGCGGTTCCGGGAGTATTGCGTGTAGGGGTGATTTAATTAGCGTAAGGGTTAGCTTAGATGGAAAAATACTATTGATTTGTGTGTGTGTGGCTACCACAGAAGGCGTGACTCTTACACCAGTCATGTTATCTGTTGCTATCAATTATAATGGCTACACCCTGGCAATAAATCTTAGTGGCATCATAGTACCTTGGGTGAGTTTCAATCTCACCCCGGTAGGTATGACTCTAAGCGACAGCATGCCACCAGTGGCTACCAAACCATAACGACACCATGCTACCCAACTGGCTGCAATAATCACGACAGCATGCTACCCGTTGCTACCAAACCATAAGGATACCATGCTACCCAACTGGCTGCAATAATCACGACAGCATGCTACCCGTGGCTACCAAACCATAACGACACCATGCTACCCAACTGGCTGCAATAATCACGACAGCATGCTACCCTATCCCTATTAATCCGTGAGGGCAGCGTGCCACCCACTCACCCACCCTGTTACTTGTCACTCTTGGCTACCTTGTGACTATCAAGCTAATGGACAGCATGCTACCGTGTATGAAATAGTAGAACAAGAAATGTGGAAGCTTGAATCAAAAGACAGGACAATAAGATGTGAACGTTTTGGCACGCATTATCTTGTCTTGTCTTACAGCGATCTCATGAACCGAGTTACTGAGCACTTGGATTGTTCGTAGCTTGAATAAGGATTTTGCCTGTACCTGGATACTGAAGATTCATGTCTGCTCGCAACCCGGTAAATTTTTATTGAAAAAAAACCCGAGTCCTCTTATTCACTTTCTGACATAGAAGTTTGGTCACAGGGTATAGAGGAAGGGACAGGGGGGGGGGGGTTGAGGGAGGGGGGGCCTCTAATGTTAGCTCTCGTGATATGTTATGACCGGCTCTATAGCATGGCTCGTGATATGTTATGACCGGCTCTATAGCATGGTTCGTGATATGTTATGACCGGCTCTATAGCATGGCTCGTGATATGTTATGACTGCTCTATAGCATGGCTCGTGATATGTTATGACCGGCTCTATAGCATGGCGTCGTGATATGCTATTACCGGCTCTATAGCATGGCTCGTGATATGTTATGTCCGGCTCTATAGCATGGCTCGTGATATGTTAAGTCCGGCTCTATAGCATGGCTCGTGATATGTTATGTCCGGCTCTATAGCATGGCTCGTGATATTTTCGCTTCTCTCCACTCCTGAAATCCAACAAATAAGAAAGAAAAAAAAACCCATTTCATTAAAAGAAAATCCTTTCACACACGAGCTACACCCCCGCCTTACTACACCCCCCCCCCCCCCCCCAAGTCTTCTCCAGCACGACCTCCCACTATATCAGCTTATTGAAATTCATTAAGTTACTGAACGGGTCCCAGGCAGAATCCCATGAAGGGTTATCTGATGGGCCAGACAAGTGCGAGCCGTGTCAGCAGGTCCTGCAGAGTCCAAAGTCTGTGGCCACCCAGACCCCTTTCCTCCCCTCCCCCCCCCCCCCCGACGCCATCCCGTCCCTTTAAAAAACGATGCTATCAACAGCATCCTCGGTCGTTGAGGGCCCTGTAACTGTATCGCCTCGGTAAGCGTAACTCAAGCTGTTCCTGTACAGCATAGAACGTCAAAGTTGTGAAACAAAATTGTCTCCCCTCGAAACGAACAGCTCCCCAACTGAATTTGGACCGATGCCTCCAAAACCAAGGTGGAAGAGATTATCACGTGTGCGGGTCGGTTTTTTCCACATCGTTCGGTACGAAGTCAGTGGACCAAATGACAGTTCGGTGGACCAAAAGAAAAGTTGGTGGACCAACTGAGAAGTGGGGTGGACCAACTGAGAAGTCGGGTGGACCAACTGAGAAGTCGGGTGGACAACTGAGAAGTCGGGTGGACCAACTGAGAAGTCGGGTGGACCAACTGAGAAGTCGGGTGGACCAACTGAGAAGTCGGGTGGACCAACTGAGAAGTCGGGTGGACCAACTGAGAAGTCGGGTGGACCAACTGAGAAGTCGGGTGGACCAACTGAAACGTCGGATGGACCAACGGAGAATTGGTGGAAAATAGACAAGACATTCAGAATTTTGACGCCAGACTATCATACACCAAATATAAAGTGCATTTTTATGGGCTTAAAAAACAGGTTTAAGAAAATTGACGTCACAAAATTATGTTAATCCGTTTATTACACATTTTTATATTTAATATCAAGCGGGACTTTGGACCAAGCGGGACTTTGGACCAAGAGGGATTTTGGACTAAGTGGGTCTTTGGACCAAGCGGGACTTTGGACCAAGCGGGACTTTGGACCAAGCGGGATTTTAGACCACGAAACGCCGCTGGATCGGGCAACTTATCCGGAGGTATTATCGGTGCACGAAATAACGCTCTGTTTTCCCTCCACAAGAAAGTCACCAGGGCCCCACACAAACGTCTTATCGCAACTCCGTGAGACCTTCTTTAGGGCACATCACCGCGGTCTTGAAGCCCCTCCATGAAAACATTAACAGGGTGCGATACAACAGTCTTGTTGTCCCTCCGTGAGACCGTTAGCAGCGTCCAACACAACAGTCTTGTTGTCCCTTCGTGAGACCATTATTAGCGTGCAACACAACAGTCTTGTTGTCCCTCCGTGAGACCATTATTAGCGTGCAACACAACAGTCTTGTTGTCCCTCCGTGAGACCATTATTAGCGTGCAACACAACAGTCTTGTTGTCCCTCCGTGAGACCATTATTAGCGTGCAACACAACAGTCTTGTTGTCCCTCCGTTAGACCATTATTAGCGTGCAACACAACAGTCTTGTTGTCCCTCCGTGAGACCATTATTAGCGTGCAACACAACAGTCTTGTTGTCCCTCCGTGAGACCATTATTAGCGTCCAGCACAACAGTCTTGTTGTCCCTCCCTGAGACCATTATTAGCGTGCAACACAACCTTCTTGTTGTCCATCCAGGAGACCATTATTAGCGTGCAACACAACAGTCTTGTTGCCCCTCCATGAGACCATTATCAGCGTGCAACACAACAGTCTTGTTGCCCCAATCCGCGAGACGGTGACGAGGGCAAAGCCATTACACAACGCCGGGGCGAATGCGCGCCGGATTTTCTTTTTTTACGGCCGGCGCCCAGAATTGCTTGAAAAACAGTAGCACGGGCATAAACCACGGAACACATTGCATAACAAGGCTGTGAGCAGTCGCGCCTGGCCGCCAGGGCAATCCAAGCGTGGCGAAAGTAGGCTTTACCAACCATCTCGTGGAGACGGGAGGTGCTCCAAAAAAAAAAGAAGGTCTTGGCAGATGAGGCGGGAAACGAGAAAGCCACTGCGTGTACGAGAGAAGGGAGAGGGGGGGGGGGTGAAGGCATAAGCGGTCGGGGCGTTTATTGCCCGGAACTGTGGGGGCTGAGGAGGTTACGAGATCAAGGCGTGTTAAGACGGAGATGAAAGACCTGGTGGCGTTTAAAAGAACATTTATATTATGTTTCTGGAGACGTGGAAGTTATATATTGGACGCTGGGGGACATTGCAATTGTCAAAATATCTAATAAATCCGAACACATAAAAATTATGAGTGTTCACTTTTATGTTAAGAAAAGAAAACATGCAAAACCTTTTTTTTTTTTTTAATTAAAAAAAATTCAAGCGACTCCAAAAATTATCAATATATTATATTTTTTGTGCTGGATATATTTTTTTTAATTCGTGGACCATCGCAAGCCTAGGTCGTTCATGAGGAACACAGTAACCGGTCCAAGAGGAACCCAGTCACCCGTCCAAGAGGAACCCAGTCACCGGTCCAAGAGGAACCCAGTTACCGTCCAAGAGAACCCAGTCACTGGTCCAAGAGGAACCCAGTCACTGGTCCAAGAGGAACCCAGTCACCGGTCCAAGAGAAACCCAGTCACCGGTCCAAGAGGAACCCAGTCACCGGTCTATAGGAAGGAACCCAGTCACCAGTCCAAAAGGAACCCAGTCACCTGTCCCAGAGGACCCTGTTACCGGTCCCTGAGATGCAATACAAAGAAGAACAACGAAGAAGATTAAACAAAAAGGAACAACAAATCAATCCATCCAACACCGGTCACGCCCTGCTGCAATGTGAACATCAATATGCGGGTCCCTCACACCAAACGGCTTGAGGGGCGCTGCTTAATGACACCATGAAATTAAAGCCCAAATATTGTTTTAAAAAACATGAAATCAACTCACTGTGTTTTTAACTCTATTGACCCAAAAGATTATCTATTCCAAAACAACAAAACAAAAAACAAAAAAAACAACAAAAAAAACAACAAAAACAACAAAAAAAAAACAACAAAAAAAAACAAAACAAAAACAAAACAAAAAAAAAACAACAAAAAACCCAACAAAAAAAAAAAAACAACAAAAATCAACAAAAAACAAAACAAAAACAAAACAAAAACAAAACAACAAAAAACAACAACAACAAACCAACAAAAAAAACAAAAAAAAAACAACAAAAAAAACCAAAAAAAACAACAAAAAAACAACAAAAAAACCAACAAAAAAAAAACAACAAAAAAACAACGAATTCTCTTTCTGATTTGTTTTGTTTTCTTTTTTTTTTTTAATCGCTGCCACCTCGGATCCCGGGTGAAACAAGGTGATCTGGTGGCGTTAGTAAACCTAAACAGCCGTACTTGACATTTGTACCGTTACCCTCAATCTACGAGTCGCTTATGTAAATTGCAAAATCCTCTTTAATTAGAATGCGCTTAGGTCGAACTTCAGACCCAAGACGACGGAGACGGGTGTGGCTAGATTTGGAAACTACCGTAAAAAAAGAGGGGTGTGGGGTTGGGGGAGGGGGGGGCGGGGGGCTCTTGAATTTAATTGTTCTTATTAAACATTGGAAGGAAAAACAAACCGCGCTTCTTTAAATATGTTATTAAAATTATTCAAAGGTTCGTTTCTTTCTCATTCTC